>JAAXYA010000067.1:0-150099 GCA_013305525.1 Aspergillus quadrilineatus | reverse complement strand
TTGATGCCGGGAGGGGCTTCTTCATCCTTACAGTCTAATGTTGCTCCACCCCCTGCAATATCAATATGGATCCGCGCTAGGATCTTTGTAGCGCGTGATGCTGACTCCTTGGAGCTTTTTCTTCTTTCCTTAGCCTGTCAACAGATATTGCAGAAAGCCAAGGTTTTTGGGCCTTTGATTTTGATGATTTTCTGTTATGCCATCTTCAATATAGCTCGGAAATAAATATGGGATAGGCGCTGATGCCATTCCTCCATAGTTGCTATAGGTATTATATCATTTTGGGTATCCTTTGCGTGTAGGGTTGGCTGTATTGCATATGCAACTGGTTTGACCTGATATAGGCGTGTATTTTGCTCTTTAAAGGCATCAAGAGAAGCTCCTGTTGGTGATGTGATATAGAAGTGCTTTTTGTTAACATTGCCATGTATAGATACATCAAAATCCTGGTTATCTAGTTGGCTGAAAGATAGCAGGTCTGCCTTTGCTGTAGGTGCATATCAGACGTCCGGAATCTCTATCCCATGAACTGATGCTGTTCCGATTCCAATAATCTAATGTGTACGGCCACCAACATTATCTATAAATGCCTTGTGGTCTCGGAGGTTGCTGAAAACATGATGCTTATTAGATATATGGAAGACTGCACCGGTGTCCAAAAGCTATTGGGGTTCCTTATTATGATTGGGCTCTTTGATGGATATGGCAATTGAGTTGGCTTGCGGATGGTTCTGTAGAACTAGCTCTTGTCCTGTTAGTTGTTGGTTCTTATTATTATTGGAGGTTCCAGATGCTTGGTTTCCATGGCGTTTAGGCGCCTTTTCGGGATGCAATGTCCAACAATCATCAGCCTTATGATATCCTTTGCCGCATGCTTGACATAGGGTTTTTGTACGTGTAGGCTTTGACTCCTGATCATCGCGTTTTGCTCGGGAAGGATCCTTTTGCTCTGTGAGGCTCGTACGATATTTATTTTCAAGCCTGAACTCTTGCGGATCCTGTGGGATATATTTATTGTTGGAGGATGCTGATCAAGCCACTAATTGGTCTGCAAATACTGCAATATCTAGGTTTTTGATTGGTCCTCGGCCGCAGGAGAAGAACTTGTCTAGTTTTGTACAAACAAAGCTCTGTTGCCATAGGCCTAGGGAGCATAGGAAGATATCATGAAAAATATCTTCAAAGGATAGGTTCATACGTTTGAGCTTTGCTCCTATTCGTTGAAAATCCCGGATCATTGCCGGATAATTACCTTGTGGGTTAATGTCAAGCAAGGCTTTGACAGTCATAAGACGCTCTTCGGCTGTTGATAGGCCATATATTGATGTTATTCTGGCCCATAGTTCTGCCGCTAATATAGAGTCTTCCCAGCTGATTGTTTCTTGTACGTGCGGTGCAATTGACTGGAGAATCCTTGTATGTATAATCTTATTTTTTGTATCCCAGCGGGCAATATCGATTTCATTGCTGTCATTAGGTGGGTTGGTTTGGTCAAGGATATCCTTAGCTTCAATCATATGGGCGTCCCTTAGGATAGAATCGCGCCATTTTGTATAGTTATCTCTGCCCTGCAAAACAGGCTGTTTTCGGGTTCCAAATCTTGATTTGGCCAGTTTCCGAATGTCTTGTCGCTCGCGATATATCAAATCTCGCTGTTGTATTTCTGCAGTACGATCATAGGGAGCAATTTGATTGATTTCTTGGTGTAAGTATTGGGTAGGAGACTGTTGTTGCTCTGTACGTGTCTCGCGTCTTACCTCATCGCGTACTTGCTTGGTTATCTCCTCGCGTATTTGACGAAGTAATCCTGGTGGGATATTTTCCATTGTAGCTGGTTCATCCAGTTGGTCTTTGTCCATTAAATTGTTTGATATCTGGTTGTCAGCAGATAATGGTGTTTCCAGCTCGTATATACAATGCCTTGTCGTCATTTGGAACGGTACGTTGTTTAATTTGTTGCCTCGTGAAGCTTTTGGCGGCATCCTAGCAATCCCAGCAAAAGGTGCCTTGTGATCCTGATTCAGGGTGTTACCCAAAGCTGTTGTTAACCCCCCTCGTATAGGTTCGGGGTGCCAAAAGAAATTGGTATAGCAAGTTGCTCAGAGCGTCGAGAATCGATTCTGCGTATCAATATCTAGCAATCAAATCATATTCCTTCAGCATAGAGGGCTCATAACCTGTGGGAAGAGATGGATGGTTCTCTCATTGGGTGGCCGGAATGGCCTGCCTATCTAAACAACTAGCTTACTAAATAATGACTAATCGAGGTCGAACCCCAGGGGCAGGCGGTACTGAAGGGCAGTATGCCCCGACAAGCTGCCCCAGTCACCTACGTACTGTCTACATTGTGGGAACATTCGTTCTTACCAGTTCCGCGGGACAAAATCTTGTTTCTACACTAGTCTAGCGTCGGTTCTGAACCGTTGAGTCGCTTGCGAAGCTTTCAGAATCCCGCAGTGGATCCAATGATGATATGCCCCCTCGCCGTGATATCCCCGAGCCCCCGAGATCCGAATGAAGAGCATGGATGGGCTCACCCGGGAGACTGGCCATAACCAGAACCGATTTGCCGAGTTGCAGTATATAAAACTACTTGAAATCCGTTCTCTCAAGAAGACAGAGTCTAGTCCAGAGTCAACCGAATCAACAAAACAAGATGTCCTCCAACGAACCCCATCTCTGCTTCCGCTCCTTCGTCGAAGCCCTCAAGGCAGACAACGACCTCGTCGAGATAAACGACCCCATTGACCCGAATCTCGAAGCCGCCGCCATCACTCGTCTGGTCTGTGAGAACGACGAAAAGGCGCCGCTGTTCAACAACCTCATCGGTGCCAAGGACGGCTTCTTTCGCATCCTCGGTGCACCGGCCTCGCTCAGAAAGTCTCAGTCAGAACGATATGGCCGTCTGGCGCGTCATCTGGCTCTGCCTCCAACGGCTGGTATGAGGGAGATCCTAGACAAGATGCTCGAGGCCGATAAGTTGCCGCCGATCCCGCCCAGGATTGTCCCGACTGGGCCGTGCAAGGAGAATGTTCTTGAAGGCGACCAGATCGACCTCACGAAGCTTCCGGTGCCCATGATCCACAAGTCTGATGGCGGGGCTTACATCCAGACGTTTGGTAAGATCTTCCCATTCCCAGTCCTGCTCTCGGGCCGCTGCGAGGCTGTCCCCTGCTGACACGCAAAGGCATGCACATCGTCCAGTCCCCCGACGGCAAGTGGACAAACTGGTCCATTGCGCGTGCCATGGTGCATGATAATAATCACTTAACCGGTCTGGTTATCGAGCCCCAGCACATCTGGCAGATTCACCAGATGTGGAAGAAGGAAAACCGCGATGTCCCCTGGGCTCTAGCGTTCGGCGTCCCCCCAGCGGCTATCATGGCGTCCAGCATGCCGATTCCCGACGGGGTCACGGAGGCCGAGTATGTAGGTGCCATGGTCGGCCAGCCGATTGAGCTGACGAAGTGCGACACGAATGATCTTTACATTCCTGCGAACTCGGAGATCGTGCTCGAGGGGACTCTCTCTATCACGGAGACCGGACCGGAGGGGCCGTTTGGGGAGATGCATGGGTGAGTCAGGCCCTCCTCGTTCGCAGCCGGTAGGGTCGTGTCATGCATACTAATTGAAATAGGTACATCTTCCCTGGCGACGTGCACATCTGCCCCAAGTACAAAGTCAACAAAATCACCTACCGCAATAACGCCATTCTCCCCATGAGCTCGTGCGGCAAACTCACCGATGAAACGGTACGGCCTAACGACCCTCTCCCCATCCTCCTCACTCTTCATCTGTACTAACACTTGGCCAGCATACAATGATCGGCTCCCTGGCGGCTGCTGAGATCCGCAAGATCTGTCAGAAAGCCAACCTGCCCGTCCTGGATGCGTTCGCCCCCTTCATCTCCCAGGTGACCTGGGTGGCGCTGCGGATTGACACCTCGAAACTCCCGTCGATGCGGACGACGTCCCGCGAGCTCTGCCGGAAAATCGGCGACCTCATTTTCAATCACAAAGCAGGATACACAATCCACCGGCTCGTGCTTGTGGGCGAGGATATTGACGTCTACGACGACCGGGCTGTAATGTGGGCGTTCAGCACGAGGTGCAAGCCTGGTGTGGACGAAGTGTTCTATGACGACGTGCGTGCGTTCCCGCTTATCCCTTACAATGGACACGGGGGGAGGAAAAGCGAAGGGAGGTCGGCTGTTCGCGGAGGCAAGGTTGTGTCGGATGCGCTGATGGACATCGAGTACACCCAGGGACGGAGAGATTGGGAGGCTGCAGATTTCAACGAATCGTATCCGGAGGACGTGAAGTCGAAGGTGCTGGGGAAGTGGGAGGAACTAGGGTTTGGGAAGTTGGAGTAGGCCTCGCACTCATGCACGGCGATGGACGGCGGTTGGATAGAGAAGTACAGTTAACAAGATTGGCTAGAGGATAGACGGTGGCTCTCTTTGTATAGAATTGGCTCTCGCCTCATTCATAGCGTTGTCCTATTTACATGCATTATTAATGACTTGGATGGATAAATTTGGTAGCATATGTAAAACTCAACTACCATGGTCTTCGCTGCTGTATGTCGCAGTGACTCGCTTATTATGAGTCCATTAACCCCAAGATATCCACGAGGCGAATATCGTGCTATAATACATCGTCCTTGTTGTCATCATTACAAGACTCAACCCAACCTGGAACAACTCGGCAGTGCTCATAACATAGGAAATAAATATATGATAGACATAGGAAAGTAACGAGTGTAGGTAGGCGGAATATAGTACAGTCGCTCGACGTCCACGTCGATAGATCAAAATCAAGGCAATATCGTAACCGTCATGCTTTTACGTCCTCATTTCGACGCTCAGGGTCTACAAGAGTCAGTGGCTCCTTGCAAACGGTGGGGCGAGTATAGACATACAGTCAATAGTGTTATAACCCCTTTCGCAGTTGTGGATAGTAGAAGAGGAAGAACACGACGACAGCAAGGAGGACAACCAGCGTCGGAATGAACATGAATGTGAACAGGAACAGACTCAGCCCAAAGGCGAGGCTCTGGCCGGGGAAGAGCCGGCGGGCCATATGTTCGGCGAGAGTGGTGAGCAAGGGCATTGGCGTCAGGCCAAGCAGAGTGTGGATTAGGGTTTGGAGTAGTATGACGGGACAAGCTTGGTTTATAGATGCTGAATGAACGCTATTCAAGCAGACCAGCAACTGACCTACTCCTATAGCCGCCTGGATCAAGCACCCTGATAGTGATTTTTTTTGCAGGAACGCATGAATGCTTATATTCATCCCAAGGCTTCGAATCTGGGCCAATTGAGGGTATCAAAATGGATGCCTGTGAGGATCTCCATTCTTGATTGACAGTATAGCCTCTGATTGGATGGAAAAATGTCCATCTCCACATTAAGGGTCCACCTAGGTGCGGCGAACAGCCTTGTATAACTCCAAATGTAAGGCGTAGGCAGCAGGATTCTCAAAATGTTTGAGTCGAAGCAACTATTGTCTATGAAGGGTACCATTCCATATAGAGCAGTCATGGCTTACTTAAAGTTCCTCATCTGGAGGGCAATGATTACAACAGTATGGGACAATTTTTAGGGCTAGAAGTAGAAGAGCAGCTAGGACCTGTCAATATAGTCATAACCCAGGTAGTACTCCATCTTCTTGACTATTGAGCAGAGCATCCGATAGCTCCGCAGGCAACAAAATAAATCAGCTGCAGTCCACATTCCTCGCGCCAGTCCCTCTACTCCGTACTCTCTCATACAACCGAGAACCCACCTACCGCATGACAGCTCGCTCGCATTGGCTGAGCCCTGTAGGGCTGACGAGCTTGGCCCCCGTTCCCGGCTGAGAGCGAGCAGGATGGAGTGGAATGGGATTGCGATGGGGATGTTTGGCCAGAGTAGCACGACTATTCAGGGCAATCACCATGTCAGGTTTCCAAGAATAAACCAACGACAATCACCTCTCCTGACTATTGTTGAATCCGAAAGGGCATTAATAGGACTTCACCCCACTTGCCTCCAACCTGCTCGCAGCCGCTCCTTCCCCGTCGTCTGTCGTCTCTCTCTCCCCCAACAGCACGCGCGCCTGAAAAACCGGCGTTTAATGAAACCGACGGGTGCCTGGATAGATTAGTCGCTCATTTACCGTCTATTAAAGGCTGATGGTTTATTTTCTTTCCGTTGTTCAGTCTTATCAGTGTTCATCCATGCAATGAGTCTCACACCGAACTACCGGCCGCCCGAGCAGGCCCAACTGGACAATTTCGGCGTCGACTGGGTCGTTCACTATCAGTTCGAGGATCTCGGTAGCTACACGTCTCCGGATCGATCCCCTCCAAGGTGTGGCCGCTAACAGGACAAGATTCGTCCACTGCACTCGCAGAATTCGAAGCGCTCATTCGCGACCTCGAAGGAGCCCATCTCGAAACCCAGGTCCGTCCTGGCCACGGCTCCTCACTCCTAGTCTTCATCCGTGTTCCCCGGATGCACCTGGGCCGAATGGTGCACCAGTCTCGAGTCAAAGACTGGTTATACGGGATCATCCACGAGCTCCCTGCCGGCGACGACGAGACGATCGCCGACGCCGAAACGCCCGCCGAAGCCCTCCGATCGGTCTACCACGCCGTCACCTGGAAGAAGACACTGGGCGGGGCCCATATCACGCCGAAGCACGGGAAATGGAAGCACGTCGCCTCGGCGTTCCCGCTGCACGACCAGGCAGCGAATGCCGAGCTGCTGCGCAAATGGAGCCGGACGGTGCTTCTGACGGCGGAGGATCTGGATGCGATCAGGTCGCTGTTCGGGGAGAAGGTAGCCTTTTACTTTGCGTTCATCCAGTCGTATTCGTCCTTCCTCGTGTTCCCGGCCATCTGGGGCGCCGTCACATGGTGGTATATGGGACCGTACTCGATCACGTTCGCCGTCGGGAACTGCCTTTGGGCGATGGTGTTTGTAGAGTACTGGAAGATCCGCGAGACGGATCTGAGTCTACGCTGGCAGGTCAAGGGGGTTGGGGTGCTGAAGGTGACGAGGAACAAGTATGTGTGGGACAAAGAGGTGCGAGACCCGATCACGGGCGAGATGGTGCAGGTGTTCTCGCCGTATAAACAATTTCTGCGGCAGCTGCTGCTGATTCCGTTCGCGTCGGTCGCCAGTCTGGCGCTGGGAGGGCTGATCGTCGTTACCTTTGCGATGGAAGTGTTCATCTCCGAGGTCTATACCGGCTCCCTGAAGGGGTACCTTGAGTTCCTTCCGACGATCGTGTTTTCGCTGTGCCTGCCCTCCATCACGGGACTGCTGACCTCGATTGCGACGAGACTGACCAAGTATGAGAATTACCGGACGCAAGACCAGTACGACCTCGCGCAGACGGCGAAGCAGTTTGTGATGCACTTCATCACCGCATTCCTGCCGACGATCCTGACGGCGTTCGTGTACGTCCCCTTTGGCGCGACCATCGTGCCCTATCTGGACTTCGCCCGCCGTACAGAGAAGCAGGACTTCCACGTCGATACTGCACGGCTGCAGCAGGAAGTGATCTACCTGTCCATGACCGGCCAGGTGGTGGATTTCGGCACGGAGGTCGTGCTCCCGTACGTCCAGCGCGTAATCTGGCAGAAATGGCGCGACTACCAGAGCAGAAAAGAGGCAGCCCAGGGCCGTCGGCGCGTCTCGTCGGCGACGAACCAGGTGCTGCTTGACAGTCCCGAGGAAAGAGAGTTCCTGTCGCGGGTCCGCAACGAGGCGGAGGCGGACGAGTACAACGTGCACGAGGATACCCTGGAGATGTGCGTGCAGTTCGGCTACCTCACGCTCTTTGGAGCGTCGTGGCCGCTGGTGGCATTGGGCTTCCTGCTGAACAACTGGCTGGAGCTGCGAGGCGACTTCTTCAAGCTCAGCCTCGAGTGCCAGCGGCCGCCGCCCATCCGCGCCGACTCAATCGGCCCGTCGCTGCAGGGCCTCGAGGTGCTCAGCTGGCTGGGCACGCTGTCGACAGCGGCCATCGTCTACCTGTACCGCGGCGACATGGCCGAGGTCCGGGTCTCGTCGCTGCTGCTGACCGTCCTGGTAGCCGAATGGGCGTATCTGGGCCTGCGGTTCGCGGTACGCACCGGGCTGCGCACGATCCTCAGCACGACGCTGCGGCGAGAGTCAGCCAAGCGGTATGCGATGCGCAAGGGCTACCTCCAGGCGTCCACTGGCGGCAGCCCGCCGCGGGGGAAGCACCGGGTGCGCTTCCGCGACCGAGTCAGCGTATACACTAGTGCGACCGACCCGCCGTCTCCGCAGTCGGACGATGTGCTGCATGAGGCGACGATGGATTCAGAAAGGAGGTTCTGGGCTGGGACGGCCGCGGAGGACGGGGTGCGCATCATCAAGGCGCTGGCCAGGCGGAAGGGGGAGAAGGAGATGTAACTATTGCTATGATACTCAAATAAATCTATACAGAGCGCAGCGAGCATTAGTTGGTACTCCTTCTCTTGATTTCTTAATTTTTTCTCTATATTTTCTCCGTTTTTTCTCTGTTTTTTCTCTATTTTTTTTCTATTTTTTCTCTTATTTATTTTCTTTTTTATTTTTTCTTTTCCTTTTCTTTACTTTATTCTTAATTATATCTTTCTTTCTCTTCTTTTTTATTTCCCTTTATTTTTCTTAATTTTTTTATGATTTCGCCGCAACTAGTCTGGCGTAGGGCTGCCGAGCAAGGACGCGTCATAACCATGTATCAGCATCACCGTCTGACAAAGGATTCAGATGAGCTCGCGGCAGGATTCCCGATCTCGGCAGCTCGGCTGGCCTGGAAACCTGGTAGCCTGCCAGGCTTGGCCTGTGTAAATGAAGGGTCATCGTGGCTTGGGTGTGGATTATGAGCAGTGTTTGTGGCGGATGCACCCGACCGCCTTTGGCGCACAAGCACATGCACTGCATAGCGCTGCCACTGCACCACTGCATAACTAGGCAGCCATATTCCTGGCTCTTCCTAGCCCAACCAACAGATGGCAAACGTGCATTACACAACGTCCCATGGTTCACGCAGGGTGCCCCAACGCCTACGCTTGGCAAGCGACCGTCTAAAAATACCGCGGTATTATTACGAAACTCACCGGTATACCATTCATTTGGCAGGAAGATGGCGAGGAAAACGAGGGATAGACGCCATCGCGAGCTCGACCAGCCCTGTCGCTTGCGAGCCCACGTCATTCAATGTCAGAATGCGCGATTCCAGCAAATTCGACACTAAAATTAGTCCTGCCGATCGGCTGAGATTCGGCTGGGCTGACGTTGCCAGGGTCCACTGGGGCTGTTCAGCATGGCAGCACTGGGTCAGGGCCCCGGCCAGGGCAGGCAGGGCAGTGGCGCAGTGTTTCCTTCTCCTTATAAGCCGGTCCCCTTCCTCCTCGCCTTTATCATATCGTATCTCTATACCAATCGCATATCTAATCTAAGTCCAAGATCGAATTCATATATCGAATTCACATCCACCCGTTTATAACCAAAACAACCACCACAACAACATATCACATACAAAATGAAGCTCCTCCTCTCCACTCTTCTCCTGGCCGCGCTCGCGCGCGCCCAGGACAACAACAACGACGACAACTCACTCGGTGACAACATCGGCGATATTGTTGACAACATCACCTCGGGTGCCGAGGATGTAGGCACCGCCATCTCGACCGACTTTGCGTCCGCCACCGACTCCCTCACCAACCTCCCGACCGACGTCTCTTCGTGGGCTGAGTCCGTCGCTTCCGACGCCTCCTCGTGGGCGACCGATGCCTCGACGGACGCTGAGTCTGCCTGGAGCTCTGCCACCTCTGTCGGTGAGAGTCTCTTCTCCACGGCGACGTCAGACGTCTCGTCGGCTCTCGACAGTATCTCGTCGTCCGTCAGCGATGCGCTCACTTCGGCGACCGACAGCGTGACGACCACTATTGAGACAACCACTACCGGCAGTGATGGCTCGGCCACCACGACCACTACGGAAGTCACGACCTCTGCGACGGACAATGCGAGCGCCACGCAGAGCGGCGATGACTCTGAGCCGACCGATTCCGACGATGTCGCCGCCTACGCGACCCCATTCATGGGCGTTGCCGGAATCATGGGCGTCATGGGCGTTGTTGCTGCCCTGTAAAGCGAGTCTGAGTGCACGACAGCCGCAGCATGTTATTTCTAGCACATACCGCCATAAAATGAATCTAATCTCTGGATGGAGACCATGAGTGAGCATTGGTACATTGGTACATAATGATTGATGTCGCCTGTCTTTGATGTAAATTGCATACTACAACCCCGTTCGTCGATGTATACATACAATCTTTTTTTAGCCCGGTTGGGCACGAGTAAGAATTTACGATCCTTACCTCAGTTTGGTTTTTCTGATTCGTAGTTATATTTGTAGTTATTCGCGTTCGTCGAAGTACATTGCCCCGACCTCGTCTGCTGTCATACTGCAACGGGGCAGTGTTAGGCAGGCACATTGCTTGAGATACCGGTTCGATCAATCCCACACTATAGATGACGTAGTTGCTTCACATCTTCCACCTTTGCTTGGCTATATGTAATTATCCTTATTAGGCGGTGCTTTGATGCCGCGTCGCGGCTATGCATTATAATACAATCTCTGTGGATAGCTCCAGGATCTCTGGCTTGACGGCCATTTTGCAATGATAATCCAGAGTCTGACTCTACTTGAAGTTAGCCTACCTGAGCCCCAAGGATCGGTTAGGCTAACTAAGAAGCAGCATGAACCTGAGCCTCGCCAGGCAGGTAGCCATACCCACCATACCGTTTCCCGAGTGGCCCTCTGTACCGAACCATTCATTCAGCTGCCAACTCAGAAGCATACAACAATCAACGTAATAACAGGCCTAACTGGACATCTGAGTCTATTTTATGCCAGGATGCTCTCCACCTGAACACTTCAAACATCGCGCAAAGCGCACTTCTTTGACCCGTTTGCCGTCAACTTTACATGACTTAATTGGTATTCTCGCATTATAATGGGTCGTATTTTATCGTTAGCCTAAGCTAGATTGCTATTATTCACTATATACTAATTTTACAAAAATTGTCAGTATCAGAACTATTCTTCAGGATTCCTGGTGGTTGACCTCGTGGTACTGCTCCCAGACGCTTATATATACTAGCCCTCGGTATAAGCTCGGTGTACCAGCAGGGTAACTCCCATACCGCTATACAGATATAGTTAGGTAAACCTGCTTCTGATATTATATTGTTACCGAGCTCTAGGGGCATTAAGAAGACAATCATAGCATATATTATGGATCATAGCAGATCTGGAGAAATATTACACTAAGAGAAGTGCACACTGAAGTAGGTCAGAGACAGCCCAATGAGTGCTAATTCTTACGCCATATGGCGCTAGCCCTAAATGCTGACGGCAGTTTACTATCTGCCTTGAGGTTCCTTGATGGCAGGCTTCTGTAGCTCTCTAATATTGTTAAATTGGGCGTATGATGAGATTTTTAAGAAACTCAAATGGTCGATGTTCTACCGGCAAGCTATCTCGCGTCAAGCCGACACTTAGGACGCAATGTATATACCTAGACACCACAAGGCATCGCTACCCATGGATGGCTTCATTTCCGGACGGGAGTCTCCCAAGGGTCCGTTGGCGCGCGCGGGAAAAGCTTGCACGTTCCGATTGTGTCCACAAGTTTGAGCTTAATGAGTGGCGACCATGCGACAGATCCAAGCAATATGCTTTGGAACAGTATATCTCACAGGCCGGAAACGGCAATATCAGGTACTCCGAGGCTAATCCGACTGCATCCATGGAACGTCTCTCCAATGGCTAAGTTATAGGAGTAAAAAAAAAAAAAAAATTTCTTGCGCCCAATTCCCAGGGGCATGGATCGTCAGCAAATATGCTTTCAAATGCCTATATTAGCAAGCTGCCTGGCCCCTTATGAAGTTGAAAGAAATGCAGGAAACCCAGCTCCCCAGTGGGACGCCAGGAACCATCTATTAACACCAATATCCACATCAATATGCATGTGCTTGATGATGACAACCTGTCCAGCCAGCCGGCCGTTCATGGCCACCAGTCCGGCACCAAAAAGGCTGCAGCGTCAGCCACTGTGACTGCGGTGTCTGAGCCTTACTGTGTTACAAGCACCCATGAGAAAATCTTCATCATCAGTCTGACGAGCATCGCCATGGTCATCACCATGATTGCAACGAACATCGTGCTCCCCGTCCTGCCCATCCTGCAGGCCGAGTACGGCGTGACCACGACGCAGATGAACCTGCTCGTCACCGTCTTCTCGCTCGTCCAGGGTATCACGCCAGCGCTGATGTCCTCGCTTTCTGATCTCCAAGGACGCCGCATAGCGTGGATATTAACGCTCGCGCTCTATACGGTGGCCAATATCGGGCTCGCGGCCCAGGACAGCTACATCGCCCTCATCGTCCTCCGATGCTTACAGAGTCTGGGCAGCAGCTGCGCCATTCCATTTGGATTCGCTGTTGCAGCGGATATCTCGTCGCCCGCGGAAAGAGGCCGATATATCGGTCCGTTGCAGGGAAGTGTGATGGGCGCGTTTGCATTTGGCCCGGTGATTGGGGGCCTTCTGGAGCCGAGTTTTGGGTGGAGGAGCATCTTTTGGTTCCTGGCGATCGGCAGCGGTGCGGCTCTGCTTGCGTACATCTTTATCATCCCCGAGACGGCTCGCAGTATCGTTGGAAATGGCTCTATCGAGCCAGCAGGCTGGTGGAGGCGGACTGTGGTGCAGAACATCCAGCGATCTTTGCAACGCAGTTCGGATTACAAGCGCTCAGGCACACAGCAAGGTCGCTCAGCGGCCTCGCCACGGAGACGCATTGGTGCTGCGGAGGTACTAAGGGCATTTACCATCCTCGCTGAAAAGGACGCCCTGATCCTCGTCGTATTCACCAGTCTGTTCTACTCGGGCGTCACAGCCATGTGGGCAACCACCGGGAGTTATTACAGCAGTCTGTACGACCTTGGTACGCTATCGGTCGGGTTCTCATTCCTGTAAGCAACCCCTCATTCCTATTTCTGAGAAAATAAATAGAACGTTGCTGACGGCATTGCCCTTCCATAGCCCTTACGGAATTGCCGGTTGCATTGGGTCAATAATTGGCGGAAGACTGCTCGATATCAACTACCGCAGGATCCAGAGACATCAGGCCCAGGCACTAAAGGATGCCGACCTACATAAACCGGCAGACGCGGACTTTCCGTACGAAGTCGCCAGGCTCCAGGTCGCAGCGCCGTTTGCGCTCCTGGCTTCCTTGTCGCTAATCACGTACGGCTGGATCGTCCAAACCCGCCAGTCCCTTGCGGCCGCATTGGCACTGCAGGGGCTCATCGGTTTGAGTGGAACTCCCCTGCTGGGAATCATATACACGCTCCTCATTGATCTCTATCCAACTCAGGCTGTGGCAACACAGGGAGCGGCTGATCTAGTGAGATGTTGGCTGGGGGCGCTCTTCGCGGCGGTTATTGACTATATGCTGGAGAGCATTGGCTGGGGATGGTCCTTTACCCTTCTTGGGTTGAACATGGCCGTTGTTATGCCGTTGGTTGGTCTTGTGTATGTACGCGGACCAAGATGGAGGTTGAGAAAGGCGATGCAAACGAGTGAGAAGGAAGATATCTAGTCTGTGTATTGGAGGCATTTAGGAGTCGGGTACTCCGCTGTAATAGAATAAATGCATATCTCCACGTCTGAATTTTAAGTCAATCACAGGTCACCAAAAACTGTCAACTTAGTCAAAACCTGCAGCCGCAGGAAATAGATGCAAAACCGGTAGACTAGTCCATGAGAGTTCATGAAGAAGACTGGATTGATTGCTAGTAAAGTCGACGGGCATGATGGATGCAATCTTCAGATACCGCACCCAGCAATTATGTGTAGTGTCTGGCTTGATAGGTGTACGAACGTCCAGTATGGCATAAGGGCTTTGATACCTACTCCGTTCATTCTGTTGGGCCTGATTTACTTTTGTTAAGCGCCTATAGCTAGATCCTCCCCTTCCCCAATTGGGGAAGACGCCTAAGCCGGTGACGAAGTCCTTCGCCAATTGTGCGTGTTGTAACAATATTTAGGTCTTCTTCGCATTGGAACATTCAAGGCGTTGCAATCTGGGACGGCGTACACGCAATCTATTGTCGTGACTGGGCCCCGAATTGCGTCAATGCCTCCCGTTGGCGTACGCGATATTGCTGTTGACTGAAGCGACGATGATGTTCTATCATCAATAAGCCCAGTCAATGAGGAAAAACGTGATCGAGCCTTATTTGCGATCCTCCTCGAACCTCCAATGCCCATAAGGCTCATGCTGGGGCAGATTCTCGCGATAAGGATGTTAAATAGATTGACACTACACAGTAAGTAGTATACGCCGGATAATCTACGTATCCTCAAGATTTCCAATCAGGATGAGGGGGAGAGACCATAAGGAGGGAGGCATGTGTTGGAAGGGTTACCGTCACCTGTTTCGCTTGCGCCGTGGGAATCAGTAAATAGCGCCTCGTATGTTGACCGTGCATATGAGTCTACTGCGAACCAGCTGTCAATGGCCTGCATGGCTGGACTATTCCAACCAGGCAGTGTATGCTTGCCCGTTGACGAGTCTATCCCTGCATGTTATGTCTGCGCCTTTTGCTTGATCGCGGCTTTGTTACCTCTACTGTTAACCGGTGCGTATACTCATTGCTATAATCATATATGAAGACCAGCCACTGCCGGTCAGTAGTATCACACCATAGACAAGCTCCAACCCTCGCAGCGTCTCCCATCTGAACCTATACTGCAGGACCTTCCTCACTGGGGCAATGACTTTGATGAGTTCGAGATGGCTTGCTCCTTTTAGAGCCCCCTCGCGTAGAGTATCTTTATTCTATTCCAGTGCTTTATCACAGGGTCGGTTTAACTATCTTCACTCTATCAGACGTAGTCTCAGTTCCGGTCATTAGACAGCTTCCGTTTCTTTCTTCACGGTCTGTTGCTGCGCTGTATCCCATCCACCAGCCGGGGATGTATCTGTACCGACCTCTTTCTCCCCTGTCTCCGCCTGAGTGCCAATAAATGACGAAGAAACACCCTCTCCCTCGGCAAGGGTTACCCTTGGCCCAGTAAAGACCTTGCGGGCGTAAACCGCATAATACAGCATGCTAGCAATCCAGACGAACCCATTAATCACGACGGTGTAATTCATTTCTGCGGCTGTATCCAGCCCAAGATCCATTAGCATCATAGCCCGCAGCCCAGTAACTGAAATGAAATGATCGACACTTACGTCCAGGATTCTTGACCGTTGGAAACATGCTTAACAACAAGCCAAAGCCCAGCCATGCCACCGCGATACCGGCAATAATGCCGCTGACTTTCGGACCGGTATAGAACGCCCCGGGGACAAACCTCTTACTCCAGACGAGCCGGCACAGAATCGGCGTGCCCCAAGCCACGTAGTTCGAGGCGACAAAGAGCGAGAAGAGCGCGTTTGCTGCGACACTGTTGATCAGTGCCAGCAGGCCGAAGATCACGCAGATCCCGCCGAGAAAGACGATCGCGTTGATCGGCTGGGGTTGACCATTCAGCGAGGTGATTTTGCGTAGAATAGGAGACAAGGGGAGCGCGTAGTCGCGGCTGAAGGCGAAGACCTGGCGGGAGGCTGCTACAATCTGTATTCGACTTGTTAGGCACGAGATAGAGGCATATGGGGCTTGGAAAAGCAGCAGCGCGCGACGTACCAAGCTCAGCCCGATCAGGAACTGGATAAGGATCAGCACAGCCATGAAGCCTAGCGCGCCACGTTTGCCGAGAGAATCATAGTAGATCTGCCCATCATCAGCACACTTGTCATATCCCAACCACTCCTGAAAAGGAAGTGTACCTGAGCCATCGGCTGCCCATAGACAGTCCCCGCCGTATTGGCGACATTCGGATCCATGACCGCGGCCAGGACACTCAGTACCAGAAAGCCCAACAAGCACGCACTCCCTGCGCTGAACAGGATCCCGCGCGGCACGGCCTTGGGCGCATCCCTCGCCTCCTCGCTCATATGCACGCAGGAATCGAAGAAGCCAATCGCCCAGATGGGCGACATGAATGCCAGCACGAAGTTCCAGCCCGTTGGCCAGTTGGAGAGGTTGTCGACATGTCCGAAGACAAAAGAGCCGGAATTCAGGGTCCCGCCGCGAGTGACCTTGCCGACGGGCAATGCGACCACGGTCGCGATGATGAGGCCAACGTTGATGAAGATGCAGGCGGTCTGGATGCGCGGCATGATGTTGCTCGTGACGATCGTGGCGACGGAGTGGACGAGGATCAGGCCGGCGTAGAGGCCGTAGATTATCCCGTTGCTGGCAGACCAGGTGCCGTCGCGCGCAATCGAGATGCAGGCGAGAATGAGCAGCGAGAGCGTGTCTATTCATCAGACACTCGTCAGCACCTGTACATGATTCCCCGAATCCCAAATGGCAGGACAACGAGTATTAGGACGGGAGAAGAATACAATCAACCGAGCAAATGCCCCCAATCAACCCGAGCGTATTGCTATATCCCACCAGAAAGCTCAGCGGTCGCTTGAACTTCTTGCCTGCAAAGTAGTGCGTCCACCAGTAGAACCCGCCGGCCGTCGGCATAGATGACGCCATATCTGACATAGCCAGCCCGACGGTGAAGATGAGGATGCTGGCAGTGAGCCAGCCCTATAAATATCAGAGATTTAGCAAGGCAGACAGCGAAGAGTGCAGCAATAGAGATAGACAGGTCGAGGGCATACCCAAACCATGCCCGCCGGCCCGGCAGGCAACGAAAACGGGATCGTGGACGCGATCGATGGCACCAGGCCCATGATGCTGAATGCGATGGCGAAGATCTGCAGCGTCGAGTACGACCGGCGCAGTTCCTGCTTGTACCCCAATTTGGCGAGGAGTTGCTGGTCGTAGGTGTCGCCCAAGCCCGGCGAGGGCGGGCGAACGTCTTTTTGCTTGCCCATTGTCGCTACGATGCTCAAATGAGCAGCGTGAATAGAGATGAAGATGGTGAAGGGGAGGAGAGGAGGGAAGGAGTCAAGGAGGCGCGACGGGTCTCGCGATGGGTCGGAATTCCAACTCCACGATTAAGGAGATGCCAAGCCAGGAGCTCCAGGGATCGGCGCTGATCGAGCCACGGTTTGTAACCTGGTGTCTCATGGGCGAAGGAGATTGGAGGGCTGTGAGACTAAGTGACGGCAAGGCCTCATTATTGGGCGCTGGGGGAGTGGGGGATGGGGCGGGAATGCCTTCAGGAGCGAGTCGGAGCGTCTACGGAGTATCACGAATATGGGCAGGATCAACAGGTCACGCATTGCATGCATTATCACCAGAACCATCTCTGCAGTATAACCACAGCAAGCATTCACAAGCAAGCATCCAAAGCAAGCACCATAGAAAGCAAGATTCCCTACCCAGCCAGATTGCTAGCCAAAAGTCCCTGTCGACCACACGCAGCTACGCCTGCTACACCTGCTCTTCTCCCGGCGGCGGCGGAGGAACGTGCGCACCATGGGCACCGTTCCAATCCCCATTCCCGTTTCTAGCAGCCCGACTGTCTCGTGGCGACATCCCGCGATTCAGCGTAGTCGTATCCGAGTACGAATGCTGACGCATGGACGAATCCCACGAGGTCGGCCCGGGACCCCATTTCGCTTCCCACTCGTTGAAGTCCTGGCCCGGGTTGACGCTCTCATACAAGAAGAAGGTCAGGAAGTAATAGAAACCACAGGCCAGCAGCGACCCGAGTAGCGGGCCGACCCAGTAGATCCAATGATAACCCGGGAAGCTGCGGTTGATCACGTCCGGTCCGAGAGACCGCGCGGGGTTCAGCGAGCCCCCGGTGTAGTAGTCGCCTGCCGAACGCATTAGTCCAAGATGCGCCGAGATCGGTATCAGGGGAAGCGTACCGATCATTTCCGTCACGAAGAAAGCGATTCCGATCGCTACCGGTGCAAGAAAGGTCCCTTTGTGCTTGACGACCGCCAGCATGATGATGACAAAGACGAGCTGCGCGGTCAGGAACATTTCGATAAACAAACCCTGCGATATGGATGCGCCTCCTCCAAGTCTCGTTGAGACATTGAGATCCCCTGGGAACAAGGCGCTGACTACGCCCGCCGCCGCAATGCCCCCGACGATCTGCGCGGCGAAGACGAACAGCCCGCGGTAGGCGGGCATCCCCCCGACGAGACAGAGGGCTAGGGTTACCTGGACGCGATCTGCTCGTTAGCACGCCGACCCGTTCAGCCGGTAGACGGCAAGCGTACAGCGGGATTGAACAGCCCCCCCGTTACCCGGTAAAACGCCCAGATGTTCACCATGAGCGAGAACCCAAACGCCAGCGCCGAGTACAGCAGCGCATCGGTATTCGGCGGCGCCCCCTCGACCGGTTTCGGCGTATTGGCGACTTGGGTGCCAGCAAACGAGAAGAACAGGAACAGAAACGTGCCGACGAACTCGCCAGTCGTAGCGATGAAATTGTTGCGCGTCGTATCGGCGAGATGCAGCATCGGCAGCTGGTTTCGGTTGCGCCGCACGACGGGCGTATCGCCCTGGGTCTCCTGCCTTCCCCAGGGCTTGAGGATGTTCGGGATGCGGGCGCGCATTGTAGAGTTCAATGTAGAGTCCAATGTAGAATTCAACGAATTCAACGTAGAGTTCAATGTAGATCTCAGATTCAATGATAATCTTCTAAGAATCACTCATGGCCGTCTATCGTTGCGACGATCCAACGAGCAGGCTCTCGTTTCCGCTGCCATCTTATACCCCCCGCTCGACTCTGGAGCTGTCTGCAACGTCATGACTTGACGGTCTAGGCGTCCAGAGCTGGTCTTGAGGCTCTTCGATCGGTCGGGCCCGCCAACTCTTCGCCATGGCTCTGCCGCTTCAGTTCGGCTGACGTGAGCGTTAAGAGACCGTGGATGGCAGGCGCCGCGAGCCCTGGTTGTACACTGGCGATGACCCCGGTAAATCGTAGTATCGCCTCCAACAGCAGCGCGTCGATATAGATAGCTGCCGTCCTGCGATTCGTCGGTGCCCGCTGATAAGGTTGTTGCAGCAGCCAGTGGGCGTGCATAACCACTATCAAGCCAACTCTATCGCCCTCAAGCTCCCCGCTTCTAGCAGGGGTCGTGCATTATCACCTCCTGGAGGCCCCGCTGGTTCGTTGTCGTCGTCGTTGTTGATATTGTTGACACTCGACGTTGTTTTTGAAGATCTTGCCAGGCTCATTAATGGCAAACAGCCTATTGGGCCTGGCCTCTGCACTCCGCGGAGAAATCTTGCGGGGACCACGCCATCGATCGTCGAATCACCGCGGAAATGCTCCCACAAAATGGCGAATGCCGGGATAAGTCCGTCCTGCAGAAAATTCTATACTCCCGACATTGACAGCAGGACAGTATAAATACGGCCGGTTGCCTCTGGTCTGACGATACTCTTCCTCACAAGAATATCTTCAGATTCCCTCTGACAAGACAGACAGCCATCATCATGTCCCTTTCCCCTGAACAAATCCAGCTCATCAAGGCCACTGTGCCTGTGCTGCAGGAGCATGGCACCACCATCACCAAGGTGTTCTACGACAACATGCTCACTGCGCACCCCGAGCTCAAAACCGTGTTCAATGTTTCCAACAAGGTTCACGGGCACCAGCCGCAGGCGCTCGCGGGCGCGCTCTTCGCGTACGCGAGCTATATCGACAACCTGGGCGTCCTCTCACCGGCGGTCGAGCGCATCTGCCACAAGCACGCCTCGCTTGCTATCCAGCCCGAGGGGTACCAGATCGTCGGCAAGTTCCTTCTCGAAGCAATGGGCCAGGTGCTCGGTGACGCGCTCACGCCTCCGCTGCTCGAAGCCTGGGCGGCCGCGTACTGGCAGCTCGCCAACATCATGATCGGCAAGGAGGCCGACTTGTACAAGTCCGCTGACGGGTGGACTGATTTCCGTGACTTCCGTGTCGCTCGTAAAGAGCCCGAGTCAGACGTCATCACCTCGTTCTACCTCGAGCCCGTGGACGGCAAGCCTCTACCGTCTTTCCTGCCGGGCCAGTACGTCTCTATCCAGGTGCAGGTGCCGCAACTCAACCACGCGCAATGTCGCCAGTACTCGCTCAGCGACCAGCCGAAGCCGACCTACTACCGTATCAGTGTACGCAAGGACCCTGGTCTGGATGCCTCTGATCCGTCCGCGCCCGCGCACCCCGGCTACGTCTCCAACATCCTCCATGACAGTGTCAATGTCGGCGACATCGTCAAGCTCACCCACCCCTATGGCGACTTCCACCTCACCGATCCCGCCGCCTCAAGCCCGCTTGTCCTGATCTCCGCCGGTGTCGGTCTCACCCCAATGACATCAATGGTGAACACGCTGCGCACCGCCGAGTCCAGCACCCGCCCTGTACATTTCATCCACGGCGCACACACCTCCGCATCGCGTGCCTTCCAAGCACACCTGCAGTCCCTTCCCAACCTTAAGACAACGTACTTCCTGACGGCGCCAACCGAGTCGGACAAGCAGGGCGAGAACTACACATACAAGGGTCGCGTTGATCTATCCAAGATCGCCGACGAGGATCTCTTCCTTGGCGACAACCAGACCGAGTACTACATCTGTGGGCCGACGGCGTTCATGCTCGATACACAGAAGGCGCTTGTGGCCAGGGGCGTGGACCAGAGCCGTGTGCACATGGAGCTTTTCGGCACGGGTGGCGTGCCGGCGGCTTAGAAGTGAGATGACTGTCCATCACGGGAGCTTCAAACTTTCGAGGCCAGGCCAGACCTCAATTCGTCTATCAGTGGAGGCTGTGGCCGATGCTGTGTGAGGCAGGGCGATGTGTGACGAGAGCGATTCTTCTGATTTGACTGTGTTTTCCCGTAATGATATCCCAATCCCGACTCTGTTATGTAATTAGAATTTTGCCAGCCAATGAATAATACTCTCTCCTCTTGAATTTGGTTTCACGAGTCAATGGCTCAATGGCTTGAAGGAGCGAGTCTCCGAACGTGCCCCGTTGACGCCGAATTGAGCGTTCGGAACTTTTGGCCGAGCTGAGTTTTGGAGCACTCTGATTGGTCGGAACACGCCGGGTCAGTCCGGGAGTGGGCCGTAATACCCCGACGACATAAATGCATAATTACTCATCAAATAGAGATTACTGCCTTGTTCATTATTTTATTCAGCTCTGTTTCGAAATACCTCGTACCCGTTGTCAACAGACACGCCCTCACATGGCGGGACCAACACATCAGATCCATCTAGTGCATCCATCTGCGTCCATCTGCGTCCGTCTGCATCCAGTCTAACGTAATCAGACACCGAACGGCAAATGACACCGAGCGGCACACTTTTCACCGCCCACACCACCCATCTCGGATCTAACTCTAGTGACATTCAAAGCCTCCTATTGCCATAATTATAAATATAGAACTATCTAGTAGGGCATCTTGTTCAAGTATGGCCCTAAATATTACAATTACTACATGTAGGAGGCCTCTGTTGTCTTGGTACTTGAGCCTCTACCTGGAATGCCTCCTCCTTTTCTTGTATAATCTGTAAGGCTTCCTCAACAGTTAAACTACCTCTATCTTGAATAAACTGCCGTGGCATATCTTTCTTCTTCTTCTGGTGCTTATTAGCTGCCTGGCATTGATAGAGTTCATCTTGTAGAAGAATATTTTTCTGTATTTGAATCTCCGTGCTCTTTATTACCTTTTCAAGTATAGTCTCTGCAATTGACAAGGAGAAAGCCTGATACTGAATAATATCTTGAAGCTCCTGAAGTTGCTGCTTGAGTTAATATAGTTAATAAAGATTACCAGGTATTTTTCCAAGGATAAAAGACTTGTTGCTGCCTGATAAAGATGGCGGAGTTGGCGTTTTTAAACTTGTTTTGATTCTCAATTTTGATATAACTTTTGATGAATCAAGAGGAATAAGTCTAGTAGCTTTGAAACTACTTATAATATTGCTTGAAGACATCGACTGTTGGTAAACTAATGGATAAATAGATAGAAAATCTGTTTTATTAATTACTTTAATACCACACGCTACCATTTCTTGGACTTGCTGGCCATAGTAGTATTTTGTAGATTAAAAACAGCTAACATCAAGTAGTTGCAGTAGATAAGATAAATAAGCAGGTATGTAAAGTAGAATAATTAACTTTTTCATGCAATATTGATCGAATTCAGGATTTATATGGCTACTATGGCCATCCAGAATCAGTAATTAATATCGACTGACTGTACGCGAGGCAGTGTGCTTGTCAAAAACTTCTTGGAGCTATTCAAGTCCCAGACTATTATTAGTCCAGCCATTATCACTAAGGCTTAACTGATAATCCTTTGGCAAGACTGAATATCACTGAGATTGATGTATTTTACCTGCAAAGATAATTTGTGCAGGTAGAACCTATCTAGTTGTATTTATTGCCATGATTGATGTAACCTATTTATAATTACCTGGTTAAATAGATTTTGTACCAGCTTTGTATATTTCTTTGCCGCAGATAACTTTGGCTGTTAATATTATGCCCATTTGGAAGCCAGTTTTGTCCATATTGTAGATATCTTGTACCAAGATACCATACTTCTCAATGGTATTCTGAACAAGCTTGAACCATCTCTCAATACTCTTTGGATCCTCATATTTAGCCCGCTGGCAGTCATATCGCTGGATATATTTTGAATCAAGATCTTTATGGCGAGAAAGAAATTGATTAACCCATCTGTCACTGACTAGATTGATAATAGGGGTCTGGGAGGGCTTCAGACGAGCAGAGAGTAAATAACCAGCAAGATATTGAACTCGAGAGATCTGTAGAGGTAGGCCATGCTCAGCCATATCAATAATCTACTTCTTCAATGTATCTTCTTCAATGTTTGATAATTTTCGACAGTTAGCAGTTTTATCTCTGCGGTTGCTCCTTCCTCCAATTCAATAATAAAAGGTTCTTGGAGGCACATCAAATGCCTTACCACAGGCAAATTTCGACTTGTACTGGCCATTTTCCCATGCTTCGATAGCCAGTTTCATTCTATCATCCTTTGAAAGAGCACTCATTATGATAATTTCCAGAAAAAAAATAATAATATCAATGAAAATGTAAGAGATGGAGTTGGTAGTATGTGAGCGGTGAAAAGTGTGCCGCTCGGTTGTCATTTGCCGTTCGGTGTCTGATTACGTTAGCCAGACGATGCTGACCAAGCATAGCAAGCCGATCAGATCTATAGGGCTGTCCAACATACGATGAATAGCAAAGCCCGTCCCCGCAACAAACCCCGACCGGGTCGCCGTGCATATATCTAGGAGTCGGTCCTCTTATTTTGGCCGTATCTGGCCGTATTCTGGCCGTCAAGACTCAGCGAGATCGAACACGCGTTGTCGCTCAGACGGGCCGATGCGCATGATAACACAACTTGTTTGCGATCGCCAGCCCCGCGATGCTTGGGCGGAGTGAGAAAGAGGGCCTCTGGCCGGTACTCTGGAGTGGATGGTCAGCTCGACTGTCTAGCATAGTCAATTGTTCATCTCAAGTGGAATCATCAGTCCGACTACCTAGGCCGGCCAACTGATCATTCTCGATTGGAAGAGCCGCGACCTCGAGTGGGAACGGACCGATCAACTTGGACTGACCGAATCGCTCTCTGTTCGATCGCTTGCACTCTGTCCTTTCTGTCCTTTCTGATCTTTCCGATCTCTGATCTCTGATCTCTGATCTGTCACTCTGCGCGGGGTGTAGGTCGGTTCTGTACCGGACAATGGACGATCGAGTCGATGCCAACTCCAGCCACGGTGACCAAGAATCGCGACCAGGTGACCTCCATCGACCGCCTCTATTCGAATCGACGGTCGGATCACCCGGATACGCCTGGCCCTGATGGAGACGCTCGGCTCGGTTCACCCACACGGCGGCAACCCATGGCCCGCGCGTACACAGATGAGGATTGGATCGGAATTCAACGTTGAGAGAATGTCTAGCGCGGGGAAAACTCCGGTCGCTTCGCTCCGAAGGGACGCTGCAGCCTTCACGGCGCAGGTACCCCCAGAAGGTCAGAGGGGTCAGCTTCTGCGCGAGCTGCAGTATCTTTCGACTCACCGTCTGCAACCGAAGAGCTCGGCAGGTGATGCCTGAAGAATTCCCGTGTGGTCCCCTTTCTTTTTTGGGTTTTTTTAGAGCGTCAGATGAGGCACTGGTGCAGCAGCTTCTGCAGTAATTTTACCCGTGCAGGTGTCAACGGGGCTCTCGACGGCAGATCGTCGTCTCCGCAGTAACTACCACTAGTCTAACGGCGGGATGTGGTTTCCAGAGTGCGACCTCTGTGTTTCGGTCCCTCTGAGTGGCCGACATAGACAGGACGCGATCCACGTAACCGCAAGAGCAGCAATTCTGACTGGCTCATCCGTTGTCCTGGCTCTGTCCGCTGAACATTGGCTGGCATTGGCTGGCTTTACTGGCATTTGCTGGCATTGGCTGAGCATAGGATGAACACAGATGAGGCAACTGGGCTAACTAGGCATATGAGGCATAAAGGCATAACAGCATAACAGCATTACAGCATACTGGAGAGGCATAACTGACGCGGATGCGGTAACAAACAGGCTGAGACGCCAAGACGCTGCGACGGCTGCGACCGGATATGATTATAGCCGGCCGGTCAGGGTCCAGCTCCACCGCGACTGGAAACTGTCTTCCGTCCAGAATGACGAGTCGAGCGTGGCAGGTGACCGGTGAGGTGATGCGGGAGACTCTGTATCCGTCAGGCCACGACCACGTTGGCGACGGAGGGCGCCGATGTGCTTGCAATAACGGGTTCCTGTTGATGTCAGAATGCCGCAAGGAAGATGGCCGGGCCAGCCTTCGAAGACGAAATGTTCGAAATGATCGCAATTGTGTAACCAGACGAGACCACCGTCGGTCGTTGACCAGCCAGGATTTGGCGATTACACAGCACTGATCCCACTAATCCCACTTCTCCCACTTCTCCCACTTCTCGCAGCGTGAGCGCACCCCGGCCCATGAGTAAGGCCAGAGTCGTATCGGGCCCGAGGCCCGGCCGAGACCCGTCAGGCTGCGAGTTCTGACACTCTAGAGTCTGGCCGTTACACGAATCGAGGGATCCACGATCGGTCCGCCGCTCCACTCCTGTCAATAGGCCGGCTGGTCCCAAATGGGCAGGGCTTCCTATTTTTCCCTATTTTTCCCTATTTTTCCCATTGTTCGAACTACGTCCCCATTCGGACCCGGCCGATGCCCACTTCGAATCTGCTAGCACTAGCAGGCGCCATCTGGATGTCCAGCATCCGGCTGGGGTGACTTCGGCTGCCCTGCACCGAGCAAGTCACCGCGCAGAGATTGTCATCTGCTGCCAATGGCCATCACGGCTGCTTCCTGGTCGCTCGGGTGCAGTGTCGGGAACGAATCTGCTATATAAACAAAGAGTGTTTCCATCCGCCGTCTCCATACATCGCCACAGCATCGCATCGCAATTCATCTCATCTTATCAACTCATCAACTCACAATCCAACATCTCATCATTCCATCATCTCAAGATTGTCTTAGCTTGTCTTGCCATTGAGACCACTACGTTAGACGACCTGATTACTTGACGACCCGACCCAGCCTAACTCTCTGGCTCCCGCCCACAGTTGCTGCCGCCTGCCTTCCGCTACCCAACCAGCTATCAGCTCATGGCGTACATGTCTCCTGATCCCCTGTCGGCCAATTGGTCCTACGACAGCGCCATCGACCTCTTCTCCCTCAACACTATGATCCCCGAGCCGTTCCCTCTGGATATCCCCAACGACATGCTCTGGGATGCAAAGGAGCTGCCGGCCGATTTCTTTGCTGCCCCGACAGACATCAACGGGTTCACCGTCTCGCATGACGAGTCGCTCTCTTCTGTATGTTCCCGTCTTCTATATCTTCTATGACTTCCTATGTCTTCGTATTTTTCCTATATTGAAAGAGTTCTTGAGTGTCGCGTATGCTAATATGGATATGGATAGGACCAAGAAAGCGACGACCAGTCTTTCTCGCCGAACAACTTCATGGCCTCGACGCCTCCGTCTGCTTCCACACTCGACCTCCCTTCGCCAATGGCCATGCCCATGAATATCAAGACCGAGCCGCAGACCACGATCAACCCGTGCTCCACCCAGTCTCAGCAACCCAAACGCAAAGCCTCTATGATCTCGGACTCGTCGAGTCGCTACTCCTCTCCCGAACTCTCACCACAGCAGCCCTCTCCACCACCACGACCAACAACGACAACGACCGGCCGCAGGTCACGAGCCGCAAACGCGACAAACGGTGATGAGAACACCGCCCGTGGCCGCAACGCCGCTAAGCGCGCCGCTCACAATATCATCGAGAAGCGCTACCGCACAAACATGAACGCCAAGTTCGTTGCTCTGGAAAAGGCCATGTCTGTCAAGACATCTGGTGTGTCGAAGGTCTCGTCGACAAATTCAAATAGCAATGGCGTCAAGTCCTCGGCGTCGCTGAAAAAGTCCGAGATCCTGAGCAATGCGATCACGTACATGCAGGAGCTGCAGGAAATGAATGAGCGGCTACGCAAGGAGGTCGCCGCCCTGACTCGGGAGAGGAGAGCAAATGCATACTGTTAAATCTCGCATCTTATGGTTGATGGTGTTCTTCGGAGTTTCTTTGCTTTTCTGCTCTTTGCTGGACTGGCTATCTGGGTATCAGTTGTGTCGGTGGTTGTTGATTACTGTACTATAAATCTTCTCCTTTTCTTTGCACCAAGATGAGGTTTAGACCTTCTCCTGTCTGGCGTTTGAGGTTTTCGGTTGGGTGTGCATGCATGGGCTACGATACCCGGAAAAGTTGGTCTCGGATAAGAGAGTATAATTCCTTCTCTTTCAATAAGAATAAATTATCTGAACAGTTTGGCAAAAGTAGCCGGCGGTAGTTTTCCACAGGATATCTGGCAGCATCTACTGCTCTTCCAAGAATTCCGTTGTCGTCTCTGATAGGTGCGATCCGCTGTGATGTCAGGAAGTGCTCTATTTTCCAAGCCTTCTCTTCACCACCGACACTCGATCCTACTCTACAACTGGTTTAATCCTTCAGAAGCCTCTATTGCCATATTCCCCCAATCAACTACTCTTGCCATTATCTCACGGCATCCTGGCCATAATACTCGTTGCTCGTGCAGCTTCATCTCGCGCTGGATGTATCATCCGCTAGATAATGCTTGCTATATACCAGCTCTGTGATTGGTCCAACGTGGTTATTAAACGCCGTCTTATTGATTTTCACCAAACGATACCCTTTTTGTACATGATAGCCGTCAGCCTACGTAGATCCAACTTTCCAACGCCTTGGATTGATTCTACCTAATGCATGCTCTTATGAACAGTCTTATTTTATTTTATTCCAATCTTATTTTATTCTATTTTATTTTATTTTTAATTAATCAATTATTTATCTATTTATTTGTCATGTTTTGACGATTCTTTACAGACTACGAAAGACACCCTAGAAAGCAGGACAATGGGTGTTAGTTTATTGTCAGACTGCACATATATCATTCTTACCATCGACAATCGCTTCTTCTAGATGACAATTGTCACCGTAAATAGAGCAACAAATGAAACAAGTAGTAGCTGACGTAATTGACGTTGATTGAGGTAATTGATGTAATTGATGTATTCATGGTATATGGTACTGCCAAGCCCAAGTGTATACCAGAGATGCTGCTGAGAGCGGACTCGTACAGTTCACCTGACCCCTCCAAACAGACTCAGACAGGCCTTTGGGTGTATGATTTCATTTTTCACGCAAATGACTTTTGTAATGTTGGAACCGCTTACGTCAAGCGGGACGGGACGGGGCGAAATATCTGGCCTACGTACTTCGTAGGCTCTCTACATATTTGGGCACTTCCAGACCACGTCAAACGTCCCCCGCCGACCAAGACTGTAAATCCCCGAATGATTCCCGATGGGTGGCCATTTCAGTTCATTTCGACGAGCGGGGCCGCCAGTTTCATCGTGCTAACAGGATCCCAAAGGTACCCGTGCAAATGGATTCCTAGAGAGTCAGACATCTAGACGGACGAGGGGAAAAATCTGCTGTGCGGCACATCATAATACTGTGCCAGCAAGCGAGCACACAGCTGAAACAGATCAGGCCCAGGCCCCAAAAACCCCGCCCCCAGCCTTGTTCTGGCGACTGGCCGGGCGTCAAGGGCGTCTTCGAAAATCCCAATCCCAAGGCGACTGGGCGCGCGAGGCCTGGATAGGCATGGCGGAGGATGAGGTCCAATAAGTGACGGCCCACTTTCAGGATTGATCCAGCATTGGTTTCAGGCTAGCCTGGAAGCCACTATTACTCACTACGCGAGCGAATAAGTTAACTAATGGTGGGCTTGAACGCCAAAAATGCCGCAGGGAGCTGCTCCGGAGTACATACTAATGCCTCAGCCCTAATCCATGTGCATATTATCTTTAGTTGGCGCTATGGGGGCCGAGTACTGTACCGGGATGAAGGCCCTGTCCCCAGTCATTGGCAGATCCTTCCAGGCTGGAAAACGTCTAAAACGACAAGCGAAGCACGAGCTGGGATCTCAGATGGAGGCCCTAGCAAAAAAAATGGTGAGGCCTTGGCTATCCGCATCGCGGTTACGGACGCCTATTGAGTGATAGTGTCGGCTAGGCAGTCTAGATCCTGCGGCCCTTGTTGGCGATGCACTGCCCTTGCTCCTGTACCTTGATTCGTATGCCTTTGTCAGGGATGTGAGGCGTAACCGTTGCACTGCAGATTACTAGGCCCCGTTATACTGTAGGCTCCCTTCGGCCGCGGGGTCGTGGCAGGTATGCTGCGACTTGGGGATAGAATAGCGTAGTTTTGTAAAGATTCCCTGGCGACCATGAAGGACGTACGGAGCTTTTACCCAGAGTCCTTAACGCCCACCGGCTTTGTTGAATTAATCTCGCCCTCATTGCGTCTCTCGTCGTTTTGGGACGGGGATATCGCGCTGCCGCTGGTACCCATTGCTAGCCCTTATTTGATATATGATATTAGTTTTCGGGTGATATTCAGTATGTACAAATTCATTTACCCACTGCAATTTCAGCACACCTCGGCCCTGTCCAATACTGTCGCTCGTATACCCTATGGTGTCTGCTACTGGGGTTTGTCGATCTGCTCTCTAGCCAAGACGAAATTCCTGGTAGTCGAGCCTGAAGAGGTTAGAGAAGTGTACGATATTTCAATCTGTGCATTTTGAATACGAAGGAGCATATCTTTTTTCTTTTCGACGCCTTAAGGATATTTGATAGTCAGATCTGGTCACCTGTTGGCGGCACTGGTTCATGATGCCCAATCTGTCTTCTCGATAAGCAAATATAGCGAACATACTAAATATACCAAACGTAGTAAGAATTGCTCTTGTACAGCGAGGTCTGTGAGCACCTTGTGGTGAGCTCTGCCTCTTCTGCATAGCTGCCCCGACACGCTATATTGTCATCACTACGGTATCTGCCAGCTCCTGCGAGTATATTAGAACTGTGCTTGCTATTTTAACCCTCTTCTCCCGATTCTTCTTCTTAGTCCTCTCATAGATACTACATCCTAAGATCTACATGCACCCCAATCACGATACATTGCCCTATCTCTCCAGAACGCCCTCCCTCTTCAACTCCTTTCCTATCTTAAGGATCGCGGCTGCGCCCTCTCACTTCCACCGCATCCGCTCCCAGATTCCTTATACCATGAGCTAGCACTCAAAAACCGGGCCTCATACTACCATGACTGCCCCCCGAGTTACCGCCACATAGTCCGCTAGACTGTCAAGACGCTCCCCTTTCTCTCGTGCCGGGGCAGACAACATGCCTCACAGCCCTTCTCCCAGACATGAAAGTGCTCTAGTCCTATCAGCAATTGGAAATGGCTGCTTAGACCCTTATTTTACCTTCTATGAAGCATTGCACCTGTTTACGGACGTGTAAATTTACTACAACATTTTGTCCTTGACCCTTATCTTTTCCTCGATATCTACTCCCTATAATAAGAGCCTTTCTTGGTATTTGTACGAGGCCTTTTCTCAGGCTTCTTTTGCTTATTACTATAGCTGCATTCTCTCCTTGCCATCACCCATGACAGCCTGTTTGACCTCAATACAGAAGCCTACGGTGCAGCATAGACAAAAAATTTTAACCCCCTAGCAGACATAGACTGCTAATTCACCCTGCCCTCAAGCTAAATTTGCACCATAATGCCATATGTTTCTGCCAGTAGTTTGGCGCTTTGTCATCCTTTGCATCCATTAGAACTCCATGGCCCATGGTCTGTCATAGCCGCGTGCTCGGTATTGACAAAGCTGGATCATTAGATATCATATACAGTATCCTTGTCACCGGACAATACAACCGTCTTCACCGCATACGTGCAAAGAAGGATACGAGAACTGGAGAGCGCATTATTTGAAGAGCTCTACAATCCTTAAGGCTATGCAGCAGCAGGCTTACCATCAGCTGCCTGAATGCTGTGTCTTCATTATGCGCAATGGGAACTCGATCTCTGTGAGGATCCCTCGATTTCCAGATGGCGTTAGCTAAACGATTTGAACACCTTAAAGGTAGCGTTTGCTGGGCACGTTGTCGGACGGGATAGGGTATGATTGGATTTATCTCCATGTGGATAATGGTTGAAATAACGAGAGTAGCTTGGAAATAAGGGGAATCTGCTGTGAATTGCTTAAATGTCAGGTTTATAAAGAAGATTTATGGTTTGTAGCCCCGCTGTAGTGGAACTGGTATATTAAGTCGCCGGTAGTTACTCAGTGTCAAAACTGATAGATGTCCAGATTACTATACACCCACTACTTTGCTTCCACGTCTGATTACTACCTAGTCCTGAATGGCAAGAGCCAGACATAGCAACGAGTTTATGCTGTATTTCACAATCGATACCATGATTCGGGGTTGTTACTATCAACTCTTAATGCCTCCACTCAATCCTTTCTCCTATTCCCGCAGCATAAGAGAAATAACAGGGACGTATACAGAGGGCAGAATCCTCTACCTAGTGCTTACGCGCCCTTCTAATCATAGACGCAACCTCCGCCTGTCCCGAATCACCTTCACTTTCATCCACAAACCCAAACCGCTCATACAGCGGCGCTCCAGCTCTGCTCGCATCCACATACAGTGCGACCCCCTCTTCGTCCGCCAGGTCACAACCCCACTGCACAAGCATCGAGCCCGCGCCGCGCCGCTGGTAATCGGGGTGCACTACCAAAGTATCAAGGTCTACACCCATCAGTCAGTCTCAGGCCCTGATTAGGACGCATCTCGGCAAGAACCATACAATAATGCTTGAGTCCTTCCATAACCCTCCTCCTCTCTTTTTCCTCCCTCTCAAAGAACGCCTCGCATTCAGCTGCTGGCATGTCGTGGTGCCAAAGAGGATACCGGCTCCCTCGTTCTTCAGCCGTCGAAAGGTCCCATTTTGCATACGCGATTATGCGCTCGTGCTCCTGGCCGTGTTTGTCTCGTGCGCTTGAATCAACGATCTTAACATATTTCTGAAAGGGCTTGGAGTGCAGATCGTGCTGGTTTGCGGCAGTCAGCCACGAGCGCACGCCCGGGGTGTCAGGGAAGAGCTGGCGGATTGCGGGGTCAGTGAATGCGGCGAACCAGACGGTTGTTAGGGCGGGGATGTCAGCTGGCAGGACGGGGGATAGTTTCAATGTGCTGGAGGTTGTGTTTGAGGTCATTTTGGCTGATAATATGGGGTGGCTATAGGATAGGAGGGGTTGCTCAAGGGACGCGCTTTGTCAAGTGGGATCCGCTATGTCCGCTGGAGCCGCGCGGCATTGAAGTCGAGATCTTCTCGAGCCTGGGTCTGTAGATCATTCAGTTAGCTGAGTATGGTTGCATGCCATGCTCTGTGCCCAGCGTAATATTTCTTAAATCTAGGCAGCCATGAACTAAAGCTAGACCAGCCCATCGCGTGATGATGAATCTCACTTGTTTCTTTTTGTCTGATTACGCGATTGAGCAGATTCATTACCGCAGTATTCCCTTGTCTGCATACGGTTATGCTATGTTTTCCTGACTGCTTCATCCCCCAGTCACCTAGTTTTACCACTGAGATATCTAGATATTTCTCGGTGTCGTCTAGCTGGGGTAGAAGACAGGTCTAGGACAGTTGAATATAGCCCACTATAACAGGGGTATCAATGGACAATGGGCATATAAATGCAGCTTCAGCTTCAGATTCAGTTCAGTAGCTGCTCACCACGACTGCAACACTTAAAGATCGTCCATCAACGCCCTTAATTCAGCTTCCTCGTCTCCGTCTTGATCCCGAACGTCGAACGAGAGCTCCCCAACCAAGGACTTCACATTGCTATGCATCGTTAGCATTACCACAGAGTCAAAACAGTCTAGATATTGGGGTCATATTGGAAGCCATACCCAAGCAACTCCCCCAGTCCAACTGCCACAACAGACCTTAGCACCTCCAACGAGGCAAACGCTGAGAACGCGGGATCTCGAATGTGCCGAATATTCATCAAGTCCTTGTCTGTCTGACGCGCGGAGCGCGCAAGTGGGAAAGAGGCGCCTGTAGACAGATACGGGGGTAACGGCTGGGCGTTCAAAACCGCTGAGCCGAGGTGGCAGAGGAGAGAGGTTGTAGCGTGAGATTTAAAGTCTGCAGATTGTAGTGCAATAGTGGCTAGGCGGAAGGACCATTTATTCGCGAATTTATCTTCCATCCTGATGTTACCTCGCGCTGAAGGTAAAGATGGATCGTGAAAAGATTGAGCAGTCAGGGCCATCAGGGCCATGCTGATGAACATTCGCTGGATCTCACGGATGATCGCATCGTATGTCGGTTTTGGGAACTTACCTCCGATACGCGGCTCGAAGGTACTAAAATGACTGAGTGTCCGTAGTTTCGTCAGAAGTATCATCCCCTCCTTGAAGACTCGCTGTCTAGTTTTCTGCAGATCCTGTGCAATCGCGGAGTTTGTAGCCTGTACAGAGCCTGTACCCAGCTCGCTTTTCATCCATAGCTCGATTGTCGCGTGCATGCAGCTGTAGAACCGCGCGAGGAGATATAGCCCTTCCCCAAGGGATTTGCGCAGTGTGCTCTTTGACGTTACAGGGTAGGGGAGGACGACCCAGATAAAGGAGATCGCACAGCCTGCTGCGACGGCGAGAAGCTTGTAAGGAGCGAACAGGTAGATTGGATAGTAGGGTTGGCCATTCGAGGTGCCGACGTCTGTGCCGAGCTTGCGCATCTGTACGCCGGAATGTTAGGGAGTATTAACTAAGACAACGGGACAATGTCACCTGTAACTCGTAGCCAACAATCACATTCAAGGTGACGATAGCGATCACGGACGGGCCGAAGAGGGTGGGTTTGGTTATGTAGAAGTAATACTAATATCAGGTAGCCTTGTTAGCTTGCCTGTGCAGACACCTGCTCATCTATCAGGGGTGTGCTCACCTCAAAGACATTGGCCAAGTAAAGGAAGACTATTACTCCCGCTGTATGTTGGTCCGGTATGTACCAAACCATCAGACTCAGCGCCAGCGAAACAACCGTAGCCGCAATGCGCGTTATGAAGCCTAGCAGCGTCTGTCCACTCGTCGGACTCATACCTATAACAATCACAATCATGGCCCAAATACATCTCTGGCGGATGAAGAAGTCTTGCGTCTGGTGGAGATACGCAAGAATCCCGACGCAGAATGAAGCTGCTGCAACGCGGAAGCCGAAAACGCTTTCTGAAGAACGAAAGACGCGGGAGATTAGGGGGAGGACGCTGCTTGCCTTTTCCCAGGTTGTTGAGGGGGGAAGGTGTTCGGGATTGGGGTGAGGAGATTGGTTGTTCATGTGTTTGGATGTGATTGAAAGCCACTCGCAGATGGTAAGGGCAGGCAGTATTATCCGCTTTCGAGCCATAGTACCATCCATGACCTTCGAGTTTGCGAATTCTACGAAGTCCTGGGTTGCCTTGAGCAGATTATCCTGGAGTTGCAATATATACAGCACGAGGAAAAAATCCTGTTCAACGTCAACGTCAGTAGCAGCTGTTTCGTCATCTGATACTCCGTCCGTTGGTTTCTCGTAGGAAAGTGCCTCGAGCGAAACCAAGGCCTGAGGAAGCTGTCTTCGTCTCGAATGATACTCTAATTTCCGCTTCTCGAATTGTGCAGGAAAGTGCGGGCTCAACGGGTTCTGGCGCTGCCCTGTCTCCTCATCCCCATACCTATCAAGTTGTTTCGGTTTTATGATTTCTAACCTCAACAACGCATACTGCAGCCCAGCATTGACCAGCTCAGAGCATTCCTCAAAACGGCTACGCAGAAATGCTGCGACGTGTTCAGTCTCAAGCCGAGAAAACACCTCTCCGGGATGGTTCATCGCGATATCGAGGGGTCCCTGCGCTTCTTGGCTCGAGACCATGTCTAGTATGTCTGGAAGCATGGTCAATCCTGAAAGGGGTAGGAAGAGGTTTCGAAAAAGACCGCCGAACTGGGTGAGGTCACTCGCGGATAGCTTGCCCCATGCAATCTCATCTTTCGAGTAAAAGAGGTCAGACTGCAGCTTCGCATGGATTGCATCAAGGCCTGTAACCGCCGCTTGTAGTTTCTTTCTCAACACCTGAGGCGAATCGCTGATTGCAGGCGTGCCGTCCCTACCGGAGCTAGATAGCGCCTGGCCAGCGCAAAGCGCAAAACCGTCTCCGACAAATTCACCCTGAGCTTTTAGCACAGTGGCAATCCGCGCCGCATATTCTCGTACATCCTGAAACACATCTCCCCGACTGGTAACGGGATAAACCAAAAGCGATACCCCTGTGGCAATGGCAAACCCCAGCATGAACCCCTTCAGCAGTCTCGAGATGAACTCCAGTCCGTCGGAAAGGCTCACAAACGTCCCCGCCCGGGTCAGAGTCACAGACGAGAAAACTGAGAATGCAACCATCGGGTCCTGCAGCTCCGCCGGCTTCCACGCGCGGATGGCGTTCGCAGCCCAGATCATGACAATTAGCCATACTGCAGAAACCGCACAAGCGTCGGAGCTGTACGCGTCTTGCGGGGGGACTGATGGTGCATGGTGTTCTCGTGCTTTAACAGCACAAAAAACAGCAAGGCAGCATAGAGAGGCAGCGACGCAGGTTGATAGTAGGTCAAAGAAGATAATCTTCGTGAACTTTGCTCGAGGCAGTAAAGCCTGCGAAAGGACTGAAATCAGGGCGGACAGGTAGCCAATCGTCAGTGTAAAATTAGAGATGGCGCTGCTCTGGTAGATCGCGATGACAATGGTTGGTGGGAGGGCTCCTTTGAGCATCAGGAGGCATGTGCGGGTGTCGAGGTGGAGCGTCCGGGGCCATATTGATGGGCTGAAATTCCTAGAAAGTCAGTACTTATTTAGGCTGTTCTGTGTACTTTGAAGGGTTATGTACCGGAGCCATTGAGATACCGGGAACATTGCGGCTGCCCTACCCGGGCATGAGAGTGTGTTGGAATTTGTGGTACAGCGGCCATGGGTTGATATAAACAACCCCGGACAGAGTTCCGTGAGCAGCTTCCGCAATCGTGACGTGGATCGCCCCCGGGACGGAAGCCGGCATTGATGGGATCGGGGATCCCGTATCAACCATGTATTTCTTATAATCATTCTAGTCTTTGTTCTTGATCATCGCAGCTACTGTAGACTCGCATCATTGCTATCGGCTCAAGATCTCGTTCCCCCTGCTGAGCAACGTCAGCACCCAGAAGCGAACTCGGCCATAAGAGAAATGTACTTGGAATGTTGAGACATTGCTCTATCCAATAACTGATAGAGACCGCCATTGAGTTGTCCTTGTAGAATCAAAATATGATACTGTATCGCTTCGACTCGTGCTCAGGCCCTTGTGCTTGTCGCTCAGCGAGACGGTTAACCACGGCGGATAAAGTCTTTCCCGTACAGTAGGCATGTTGTGTCCAACGCAATAACAGCTTTCTGACGCCATTAGATGTCTCTAGAATGCGCAAATGGCACTCTCTGCAAAGACTAGCATGGTTATTGCAACGCTACGTCCTGTGTAATGACGGACGTCATCCTAGGGCTGCGTCTAGGCAGCACAATATCCCTTCGACGCTGATTTCAGTATTGATCCTGACTGCATTCGGCACAAAGTTGACTCAGCGTGTCTCCAGCAGTGACAATCCATGGACAGGCGCCTAGGCGAATAAATTGGGCTAGACAGCCTGGTCGGCAGCCGGTGAGGCGCACGCCTCATCATGGAGAAAAGGTGGATCGCGGTCCGGGTGATGAGCGAGGCCCACTCAACAGGGATTTGACACAGGGCCAAGTGTTGACAGTATGAGTAGACACTGCTCGACATCCTTGACGAGTCTGAAAAGGCCAGGAGAAGATCATCGACCCCTCCTTGGTTGTATAATCCCTTACCTTTCAGCATAAATGAGCGGGGATGACGAGATGCAGAGAGAACACTCGGTAAGTTACCGTTCGAGGAAACACCGGAATCTCGGCGATAAACTCCGAGGAATCCAGCCAATCATCGCTATACCGCTCAGCCCCGTGTGGCGGTGCTACTAGCCATGATTGGTGGCCTTACCAGAAAGTGGCCAGTCAACTGTCAGACTATTGACATTGAGTTTGAAAGGAAGATTCCAGATTGCTAGTCAGTCGCGAGAATGTCTCCTTGCTGGAGAATGTAGCAGATGACGAAAAGAGAGTTGATGTAAGCGTCAAGCGGAGGGGTCAGTGTAGGACAATAATTGATGAGCAGGAGCATAACCATGGATGTAGCAGGACGTGTAAGGTTGAGGTACCTGTTCTTCTTGGGTGCAAGGGTCATAAAGGAAATAAAATAATACCACAAAGAACAAACACCGGACCGCTATAAATCCCACTTAACTGGATCAGTTGTCCTCCTGCAATTATCTCCTTATCTGTGTCCACTAGCAATGCGCAGTTAAACAAATTCTTCATAGTGCCAGAGCATATCCACCGTATTCTTACACAATTGTCATATCCATCTGTCAGCAATCCAGACCAGGGGTGAGGCGTGATCGCCGGGCTTGGCATACGTATCAGGCGGCCAAGCCTCTCCCTCTCTGTGCCTTGAAGCTTCGCTCTCTTCTATCTCTCCTCTCCCCTTCTGCTTCTTCTCTCCTTCATCCATCTGTCTCTGCCGTCTTGGCTTTCCCTCACTGCCCATCCGCCTTCGACCATCACTCTTGGTCTTGAATTTATGCGTAAGCGTGCTCTTCTTTGTCTTCCTCCCCCGGTACCGCCCGTCTCTGGCGTTCGCCTTATCAGCTCGTTGCTTTCTGGGCAGCCTCCTTGGCAGACCCAGGGGCGCGGAGGACCAAATCGCCCTTCTACAAGTTCTCAACCCAGCTGACCTGTTTTCACTCTAGACCGTATCCGTTCGTGGGCGAAAGCTCACGCATCTATCTCCCCCAACTCCCAGTCCCAGGGCGCCTCCCCAGAATCTACCGAACGCCCCGATGATCCCGATATACGTACCCAAAATGATCAAGTGAATAAACCAGCTGGTGACCCGGTTACGGGCTCACCGACCGATGACAACTCTCAGAAGAAGGGACTCGTCCCTCGTATGAAAAATGGCAGCATCCGATTCTTTCGCCACACGAAAACGGCAATATGCCACAGCTGGGTCAACGTGCTCCTAGTCTTCGTGCCGGTCGGCATTGCCGCTGAGGCTGCTGGACTCAATCCATCGGTGATTTTCGCCATGAATGCGGTGGCTATTATTCCTCTGGCTGGACTTCTGAGTCACGCTACTGAGTGTGTAGCCAGCCGAATGGGCGACGCTATTGGAGCCTTGCTCAATGTCACCTTCGGCAACGCAGTCGAACTGATCATCTTCATTATTGCCCTCGTTAAGAATGAAATTCGCATCGTCCAGGCATCTTTGCTAGGTTCTATCCTAGCTAATCTTCTATTGATTCTTGGAATGGCATTCCTCCTTGGAGGTCTCCGTTTCCAGGAACAAATCTACAACAGCACTGTGACCCAGATGAGCGCTTGTCTGCTCAGTTTGGCCGTCACCAGTTTGCTGCTACCGACTGCTTTTCATGCCTCATTTAAGGACTCGGATGTTGCCATGGACAAGACCCTCAAAGTCTCCCGAGGTACCAGTGTCGTGCTGCTCCTCGTTTACGTCCTCTACATCGTCTTCCAGCTAAAATCGCATGCTTATCTTTACGCCAGTATTCCTCAGCAGATCATTGATGAGGAATCTCACCCAGGTGTGTTGGCTGATCTCATGGACTCGTCATCAGACTCGTCAAGCAGTTCATCTTCGGATGAGTCAGACGATACGACGACCTCCTGGACAACGGCAAAGCGTATCAAGCGTGCCATGAAATATAGAAGATATCGAAAGGCTAGCACCAGTTCGCGGGGCACAAACTCCCCGGAACTGACGCAAAAGTCGTCCGTTATCGATGTCTCGTCTTTACCGCCGCGACAATTGAGTGCTACTAGTGCCTCGAGTGAGGAACGGCGCGACGAGACTGGTTCATATATTGCCGCGGTAGAGCAAGGCCAGGAAAAGAACGGACCTCGATCAAGGGATTTTGGCGATGATGGCCTAAATGTGGACGCCATCACAATCGCCAGTCGATCTGAGGGCCCTCAATCGAGGGATTTCGGCCAAACGCCTAGCATCCAGCTCGCCGAGAAAGGCCGCAGAGGAACAAAGCGTGAACGGAAGAAAAAGAGGAAGGCTGCCAAGGAGGAAGCAAAGCAGTCCACTGCTCCAGAGTTGGCTCAGCCAGCCGCCAACCCTCGTGTTTCCGCTTTATCTGTTGGACAAGGTGAGACCGCCGACATCCCGCGCAAGTGGTCCCCTTTCCGCCCGAATCTTCCGTCTCTATTGTCGAACACTGTATTTGCCACCCCACCACCTACCACATCAAATGACCCTTGGGGCAACTTCAACGGCTTGCGTCGTACGCACTCTCTACCTTCGCTCAGCCAACGTCCTCCTCCCCAACGTGTACAACGCCCACCTCCAGTTGGCAATGCTGTCCAGTTCGCCAGAGTGGCTGCACGTATGCCGCCTGCAGGAAGCCCTACCAGTCAACAGCAGCCTCAGGAACATGAAGAGCCTGGAATGTCCCGCACTGCCGCGGTCGTCATGTTGCTTCTTTCCACAGGACTTGTGGCAGTTTGTGCTGAATTCCTTGTCGACGCCATCCCGGCGATGGTTGAAAGCTCTCACGTCAGTGAAGCCTTCATTGGTCTGATTATCCTACCCATCGTTGGTAATGCTGCAGAACACGTAACTGCTGTGACTGTCGCTACGAAAAATAAGATGGATCTCTCCATCGGTGTATCTGTCGGTAGTAGTATTCAAATCGGTAAGCCCATTCGCACAATGATTCTCAAATATGACATTAACTGGTTCTAGCAATCTTTGTGACACCCCTGGTTGTGATTCTCGGCTGGATCATGGACAAAGAAATGACTCTGTACTTCACCCTCTTTGAGACGATTTCACTCTTCGTGACCTGTTTCGTCGTCAACTTTCTTGTCCTCGACGGCCGAAGCAACTACCTTGAAGGAGCTCTCCTTTGTGCCGCGTACGTAATCATCGCTGTTGCGGCCTTCTTCTACCCGGATAACGACCAGTCCAGCGCGCTTGGGCAGGCAGGTTCCGCGAGCTAGATGAAATGATGGGTATCGCGGTAAACGTGGATGATCGTTCGGCCTGGCTGCAACTGAAGTCCCCATCCGCACAGCGATTATCCCTGATTACAACTCCTTCGCTTTCACTCGATGCGTTGCGATTATGGGTACAAAATAACCAGATTGTCAATTCCCTTACCTGTCAAGTGCGTCGTCAATCTCAATAGTCATATATCTACACATGAATATATCATAACACTTATCAAGCAATCTCCTTAAACCATTGTAAACCATTGTAAGATCTAGATGTATTGTCTTGTCATTCAAGTGTCGAAGTGGATCTCCCGATAATCGACCTCTCAGCTTCGAAATTCAAAATCTAAGGAAACTCATAATGCCTTCCGGCTGATATCTATTGTCTTGGGAAGGCGAACGCAGAATCAATGATTGAGCGTTGATGGCCCTGCCGGATGCGCTGGACTCGGTGACTGTTCGTCGTGCGCCTGCATAAGAGCACGACAGCTGCCAAAAAAAAAAAAAAAAAAAACTGAATAACAACAATTAAAATCAACAGAGTGAAACTCAGTGAAACACAACACGCAGACCTCTATCATCCAAGCCGGCCATAGGTCTCACCAAAAGTCTGGCCAAATGTCTCTTTATATCTCCAGACTTTGGGCTTGCTATAGTCATACGAGCGTACCACTAGCTCAGAGATCTCTAAAACCATCAAAGGGCTCAAGACAACCGTCCTATACAATACAGACCAGTTGCTCCCTTGCAATTGCCTTTATACCTGTCCCAGCGTGTTGAGACTAACTAGAGGACCATTATGGTTACCGGCAAAGAATAAAGATAGACTCTGTCAAGGCTCTTCGGAGTCTGTCCATTTTCCCAGTGGGCTGTCTGGGGTTTAAGTCAATGAGTCTATTCTGAAGAATGAGGATACGCTTTGCAATGATAAAAATGATAAGGCGAAGCGGTTACGTCTTTCAAAGAAACTTTTGAAGAAGCTCGATACTCAAAAGAGTACAGAAATATCCTGAGACGAAAAGCCCTTTGTCTCTCGTGGAGGTAAACCCCAACATAGATGCAGAATTAGGCCAGCACCAGTTCTATCAAATATAAACCACTCGAGAGAGAAGAATCTGACGTGAGCTCTTTGTCGTCCCGTAACAAAAGGCTAAAGACTATGTACCTCCAGTACGTAGGTATAGTGCAGGACAAGAATATGGAGCAGCACTAAATATCATGTGCACTTTACGGCTTAGCGGAGAGACCGAGCCTTAGTTTAGATATGGTATGAATGTGCTGCATACAGCGACGGAACTGAAACATTGATAGAAAATGACCCTGCAGCTTCAACCCCAGTGCCTCGGGCTCTCATTTTCCATCTCTGCAACAACTTCTATAACCAAAACGATCACTCAATAGATCTCGCCGAGAATGTGATCCCTGGCCAAGCGCGTCTCGCACTCTAGTGTCCCATGAATAGCCCATACTTCCCAGCCCGGAATAGCCTGATGGCATTCGGACAACTCCACCACCCACTGAGCCAAAACGGTCTCCGATACAACGTAACTGTCAACAGTGCAGGAAGGTCGTGCAGACCCACAGAGCTCAGTATTTGACCCAACCAGAGCTAATAATGCAAATGCGCCACTCGTTGGTAGTAGCAAGATACCCTATTCTGACGGCGCGGGTCCCAAAGCCTAGGGTGTGAAGGCTGACGGCGAATTTGGTGCAGATGCGGCGGAAAGTTTCCTCGGTCAGCACTGGCGAGAGGTCTGACATAAAGCTACCGGTTAGGATATAGGCTGCTATCTCTCCGTTGGTAAATAGTTACGAGGGACGGAGAGTGAGATGTGATAGATGCGTACATAACATTTGCTGCAAGGACATATTTTGTTTTATACTTCAGGATTCTGCCAATAGCTAATTATCAAGGACTTGGGATATGAAGGGCCTACTAGTACCTATGTTTAGCAGAAGATTAGCTCTTGTTCAGAAGGGCACTTACTGGAGATCCCGCTGACTGGTCAAGTAAGCAAAGGCGTCAGGTTTTTGCTGCATCCACAGTATCCTGTATAGAGCAAAATCTGAGCCCACAAGCTCAGGCTCCCACTCTCTAGTAGCCGCCCACCGGCATATCTGGACTCTCGCGTAATGCGCAAGGCTGGTGAAGGCTAGCCTGAGGGCAATATTTTGTTCTCGCTGCAGTCTTGGTTGATTGGACCAGGAATAGGGATAATTGAAGTAGCTGTCACGGACTAGTCAGCATTCCCGCTTGCCTAGTCAATCACAAAGCGATACATATGGCAATCGTCGCGCGCTTTGACTGTGTACTGACGTCGGTAGGAACGACAGTAGAAAGGGGCGTTGCTGCAGCTCATTCGGGTTGCAAGCACGTATAGATAGTGTTTTCGTACCGTCAGCGGTCAAATACCAAACAGTCAGACAATTCGAATGTTTATCCTGAGGTCGTTGTAACACCAGGCAAAGCAAATAGACAATGGCTTTAGCAGAGTGGTCAACAGGGCAGGACAGCGTGTATACTCCTTTATGCCTGAGGCAACAACAAAGCCTGTTCTCGGCTAAAGAAGACTAACTACAACAGGCTAGACTGGCCCACAGCCTGTTGCTATAAAACTCGGCGCCACGAACCGGCCGCGCCCTTTTTCTTCCTTTCTCCAGAATAGAATAGTGTGGTACTATACCCCAGCGACGACTGTCTGCACTGAATGGTCAGAGTGTCGGCTGCTGTATGCCTCTTAGTACCAAGATCAACGGGTGCATATCTAGCACGCCGGTGCTTCCCTGGCCTGGTTAAGGCTGCAGCGCGTCGGTGTCGTGGTATCTCCTACATTCCACACTCTCTGGATTGGTGTTGTTGAGAGCAAACTTGTCAAGAACGCCTCAGTCTACCTAGCCGTTTCTATTAATGAACGAATGGAGATTGTACGAAGCTGTCAAAGCTGCCAATGATCACAGTAATCTCAATACCCAAACGTCTCCTGCCCAGGATACCGAACGCCTTCCTGCTCCAATCCATCGCGGAAATCGTATCTCATTCTCATCCCCATCGTCTCGGGCATCATCAGCTCGGAGCCGTCTGGTGAGTTCGCATAGAACGACGGTGAGGGCTGGTATTGTGGCATGTACCCGCACGAATCACCAAAGGCACCCATGGCCATGTCGAAGTTCACGGCGGGGGCTTCAGGCGTCGCGGGCAGGTAGTCGGTCGCCGAGAGCTGGGGCGTGGATGAGAGCGAGCCGTAGTCGTAAGGATCGTAGCTGCTTCCCTGTCTACTGCCGGGTACCTGCGGTGTTGATGTTGGCGTTGAAGGAGGACGGCGCGACGACTTGCTCGGCGATGGCGAATCGCAGCAAAGGTGCAGATGTGCCGGGGAAAGGCTGATATTCTTTCGCGAAAGGATGGTGTATCTGAAGTAAAGCACCTTGGTCAATAAAAGTTTCGCTGGAGGGAAAAATTGACGGCACGCACTGGTTCTTGATATTGTTCGCCGACCTCGTCGGAAAGTGGCATTTCTGGATATCTTTCCAGCTGCTGCCGTGGGTGTTGACAGCCGATAACAGGAGCATATTCTGGCTCGCATGTTAGGTCCGTCTCATCGCATTTTAAGAATGCAGCCAATATTAAACCTACCTCATCCACCGTCCATGGACTGCGCTCCAGCTCTGGGTTCAGGCAGTGATGCCAGCGCTTCGAACATTCTACATCTCCTAGATTAGCAAGGCCGCTAAACAGGTGTTTGAGTACGTACGGTCTGCATTCCTCGTCTCCATCTTCTGCGCAATCGTCGCCCATCGGTACTGGTACCGCTCTACCAGCCGGAACAGTCGTTCGTCTTCTTCTTGCGTCCATGAGCCCTGGTAATAGATACCTTGTTCAGCTGACTTGATTCCACGGTAAAGAGGGACAGGCGGGCGAAAATACCTTTCGCAGACCCCCCGTAAACCGATTATAGTACCGCTTCCGACAGTCCTTGTTCGTGCGGCCGGGGATGTGTCGCGCGATCTCGTTCCAGTTGATTTTCTGACATTTACCGGTAGGTGCTAGCGGCCGTCAGTACGGTGAGACTAGCAACTTGGCCTGCAGAAAGCAAACTGGCAGAACGTGCAAGCATACCTTTTTCCTGGACCTGGTATAGATCCCAGAGGAGCGCGTCCTCAGCAGCTGTCCAGCGCCGGCGAGGTTCTGTCATTATGAGGAGAAGATGATTATCTTTGCTTTTTTTCTTCTCTTGCGATGTCTTGTGCTGACTTGTTGCTACCGGCGGATATGGATGGTGTAGGGTTTCAGACGTAGAAACTTGGGATAAGACGAACCTTTAAACCAAACCCAGACTGACGAAATGAGACATACGACGAATGCACGACTGCGCCTCCCAATCGGCCGAGCCAGGATCATTAACATCGATGATCACCGGCGGAATCCTTCCTCCCAGCCCCAGCTCTTCTGCCTACCTAGACCAGTGCTTTACGCCCGCCTAGCCTGACAGGGGGCGCTGACTACGGGTACGGTACATTCCAGTGTTTGGTTCAACCGAGCTTAGATGAGAAGCCCCCACCCCCCCGCCAACGGTTTCCTCAAGGTAAAAATGGGATGACGAGACAGGAGCGCAACTACCAAATTCCCAAAGTGGACCCTGACATCTCTCACTCGCATTCCTCGCAATTCCACGGTCCAAGTCAGCCAATAAGCAGCGTCGACGGTCCAGCTCTTCAGCTAGCTAGCTACACATCGGGGCCATACCCAGCGAGCGCCCACGACCGGGGCCTGCGATGCAGGCCTTCTATCCATGGATGCACCCACCGCATGCAGGTCTGGCCTCAATCAGCCGCAACAGCCGAGCCTAGCAAAACCCTCACGTAATACGACTGGCTGATAGAAGAGGAAACCAGTCAGTCAGTGAGTCAGGGCGGAGGGTAAGTGTAAGACTGGTTAGGTTTGCGCTGTGTAACGGGCCGCTTCATTTAGGTATGTTCTCCGATAGGTCGGTCTGGGAGCAGGCGTCCTTGCAGAATTCCCATCGCAACTTCTCTCAGCACGCGCGGCCGCGTGCGAGAAACGTGGGATCTGGGGGCGGGAATGAGCGATGGAGATGGGGAATGCACGAGGAATGGACGGAACCGGGCACGACCGGGGGAACGAGCCCGGGGGAGGGGTGCGTCCCTGCGTGGTTTACGGTGCACATGTTTCTATCCCTGGCGTCTGGCATTGGATCTGCCAGGGTTTACCAGATTCGGTTGGCTGGCGCATCTCAGATTCAGCTCTCAGGCAAGCAAGGGGTGTCGAGGGCAACGACAAGATAGGCTCGAAGAAGCGAGGAGGGCTGCGTCCGCCGCAGTTGGTTTCGCCGTTCCCCTCGTGCCATTACGACCGGGCTCGCTAAGCCCCTGCAGATGCAGCTGGGCGGTTTGAGTTGAGTTGCGCAGCGCAGCGCAGCTCTGCTCGAGTCGCTCGAGTCGCTCGAGTCGAATTGCCTGAAATTCCCGGCTCGAAAGGGGGAGGCAAGCGCAAGTCGAAGGTCTGTCTTACTCGGGCCGGTGTTGACAACACTGGCGACATTGACGACATTCTCGAGCCCGATAAAAATAAAACATGAGATGCATGGCGCAGAAGAAGATAACCGTGCAACGTGGACAACGTGGTCGGTCAGCTTGTTTCAGGGTGGAATGTGCGGTGCAGTCAGACCGAGACAGAACCCCTCTTCGGCATTCAGAACGTCGTACAAGGCGTTCAGCGCCCAATCCTTCGAGAATCATCCGGCTTGGATGATCGTCCGTGATTGGGGGCGTCATGAATGGAGGCTTCATCTTGTCTTGGCCTCTGGCCTGTGCTGCTGTGCTCGTCCTGGCTAGCACCTAGTTGCACCTATTAGCACCTAGTCACACCTGGTTAGCTCGACCCGGGTATGTTATATGGGGACGCCATCATTTCTTTTACCTGAAATCTTTTCTACCTGGAAATTAGTAGAATTAGTACGGCGAAACACTCGAAAATGGTCCCCGATGCGCTTCGTACGAGCCAGCCAGCGAGCCATCTGGCTCGGATAATATTGGCGGGCGATGACCGCTCCTCGTTCCCTCCCTTGTCCGTCTATTTCTTGGCGATACCGACCAAAGAAGGAATCTCGTATCCGCCGGGGCGGTCGATCAAACACGATCTCCAGGCCAATCATACGATATCCCAATCGAGGAAGAAAATCGTTTGGCGCCGGGACGCAGAGGCTCCCGAGACCGATTCACCTATATTAGGCGTCCTGCTAACCAACTATAACCGCCCTCTGATAAGCGTCATCACCATCATGGATTAGCGGGCTCTATCCCCACCGGGATACCACGATCTGGACGGGTGGCCGCCCGTCCAGACTCGGTACGTTTGTCGGCCATGGAGACCACAAGGGCTGAGGTCGCACGTCTCCCTTGGAAGCTGGATTTGTGGTCGGCCGTTACACGACAAGGCCTGCGCTGACCGTAGGTACAGCGCTGTCGGAGAGGCCGAAAAAACCGACCATGGGATGCAGACGGTGTAAGCTCACATTCTATTGGGCTATCAAAATCATTAAATTTAAAGACACTTGCAACCTCCCATGGATTTAAATCTTATCTCATGGTTCTGAAACTCTATCCTCTGGTCTCAGCCTCCATTAGCTGAACGTGAAACTGCAGGCCGTCGATTAGCCCGCGGGTATTATCTCCGCTGTTGCAGTTCGTCAGAGATACCTGATTGCTGAATAATAAGACGCTTCCCTGCCGATTGGAACCAGACGTGATGTTCTTCTGCAGTTTCCTCTGCAGTCTAGTGATCTCTTGCCTATCTCGGAGTGGTTGATCTCCCGGGCGGCCAATGGAGCTTTACTGAGCGATGCAGGGCGTCCAGGATCGCAGCTGGATCTCAGTGGTCATCATGTCAATTACTGTTGGTAAGATGTTCTATTTTTTTTTTATTTTTTTTATTTTTTTTTTTTTTCTCTTTTCTCGTTTTTCTCTTTTTCCCTTGTTCCCCGTTTTCCTCGTTTGGCTCGTTTTCCCTCGGTTTTAGTCGGTTTTCCTCGTTTTTTCTTTTTTTTTTCTATTTTTATTTTCTTATCTTCTTTATATTCGTGACAGTTGGGGCGGTTCTTCGAGGTGCCTCCGTTATCCAGTTAACAACGCTGATAATGGAGATATTGATAGCCGACTTTTCTAGCTCTACATATTGGAATACGGTCAATTGTCAATGGAAGCCATGCAGGTCCAAGAAGTATAGATTTGAATAGTTCGATCGGTTCCACAACTTGTAGTATTCAGAGGACTACTGCTCGCCAGGCATGGAACGTCATGGGCAGCGGGGCACGCCCCGCTGCCCCGTAGTTGTGCCTAGCTCCCCACTAGACAGAACACCGAGACAGAACACCGCCCACCTCTGCACTTCTCGTCCTGACGCTATTCCTTCCTGTCCCGAGAAGTGCCGATTTAGCAAATGATCTTATTACCGCACGCAGAATGACAACCTACACAACGAACCACGCGCCCTCTGTCCTGCAAACCCACAGCTGGCGCACGGCCCAGAACTCCGCTCCGCATCTCCTGCCGCATCTCCAGCCGGGCCTGAAGATCCTCGATATCGGCTGCGGCCCGGGCTCCATAACCGTCGACCTCGCGCGCCTCGTCGCGCCTACGGGCCACGTTACCGGGATCGAGTACGTTTCCGATCCGCTGGATTCCGCGCGGGCGCTCGCGGCCTCGCGCGGGATCACCAACGTCACATTCCAGGTCGGCGATATTCACGCGCTGCAGTTCGATGACGATACCTTTGACGTCGTGCATGTGCACCAGGTTCTGCAGCACATCAGAGACCCGGTGCAAGCACTCCGTGAGATGCGGCGGGTCGTTAAACAAGGCGGGATCGTGAGCGTGCGCGAGTCGGATACCATGTCTTGGTATCCGCGCAATCAAGGGATCCAGAATTGGCTGGACCTAACGGGGCGGATGGCGAGCGCAAAGGGCGGGAATCCACATCCTGGACGGAAGATCCATGTTTGGGCCGTGGAGGCTGGCTTTGAGAGGGAGGGGGTTGAGAGGAGCGCGGGGACCTGGTGCTTTAGCACTCCTGCTGAGCGGGAGTATTGGGGCGAGAGCATGGCCAGGCGGATGGAGAGCTCTGGGTTCAGCGAGGGGGCAGTCCGCGACGGGTTTGCAAGTCAGGAGGAGCTGCGCGCCATTGCGAGAGGGTGGAGGGAGTGGGTTGCGCATGAGGATGGGTGGTTTGGGCTGTTGCATGGGCAGATTCTATGTTGGAAGTAGCTACAGGTTGACGGACAGAGTGATAGATAAGAGCCACGGCCATACCCGTGGTCTGGTGAATGGTTCTCATGTAATATTTGACTAAAATAAATAGAAAATAAATATATTTCATTGCCATCCACCTGCGGCCATCACCTACGCCTGGCTTATCTCGCAATGCACACCCTCTGGCAGTCCAGCGCTCTTCAACTCATCCGCCGAAACACCATCAGGAACAACGAATCTACCGACATGGTATTAGCAAAGCCGTGCTTTTCGGAAGCGTGGGTGTCTGGTACATACGACGTCCGATGCGTAGGCGGCATGCTCCTCGTCGAGAAGAACGGGGTCTGCTCAGTGGCTCCTTTTGCTGCGAAAAAGTCTTTTGTTCTGACAGAATATATTAGCGCTCATCGAGGAAAGCTTTGTGAGAGGATCAGGGCAATACATCTGCTCAATCTGGCTTCCATGTTGCTGGTAGGCCTCGCGGCTGTCGTATTTGATGATCGCGGTCTGTTAAGAGTCAGTTCTAGCAAAGTGAGAGTGTACTATGGGAGTCAATGGCTTACGTATTTGGGCATCTCGATGGTTATTCAGAAGTAGCTGTTCCTGACCAGTGTATCCAGTGGAAAGATAAAAGGGGGAGGGGCTCTAGTTGCGGGGTAAGCTGGGAGACAGGGACGGGATAGATGACATCATCCAGATAAGGCCGTCTCCCTTATATAGGAGCATAGCTAGGCTCCAACTATATTCGTCCCACAAAGTGCCCTCTATAAGGCAGCCACCATTCAAAGTGGCAAAGACCTTCAAACAGATTGAAAAATATATTCAGGTGGACCTGGCTAACGACGATCTTGTGTATTTTGTTCTCTTCTAAACCCATCATCCGATTTCTCAGGGAGTCGTTTTCGTATATTTCCCACTGATCAGACCGGTTCAGGCTCATGGCATACAATACGCATCAGATGGATTATCCAGGGTATGCCGGTGCCCAGGGGTTCTTCCCGTTCAGCACCGAGTCGGCGTACTCCTCAACCTTGACGGCAAGCTCGGTCTAGACAGTTATTGATTCAAGATATGTAAGCTGGAAGGGTTCGGCGCTCGTAACTACTATATGTAGCTCGTTCTGCGTCTGCATTATGAGTCATGTAGGCCGACATATCTTGGACGGCTTCCACAGATACCCCTCCCTACTACGATCCTCCTACACAGTCTGCTGCAGCACCTTCCGAACTTCTTCGCCCTCAACTAAGCAGATTCAGTATTGAGCAGTCTGTCACTAGAGCGCCGTTAGCCGCTCGAGAGCTGCTGCCGTGTCATCGTCGTTATACGAGTATGTACGGTAGATGGCAAGCAATAAGTGTCCTTGCAGAGGTGGCTAGTTCTCGCTAATACCCTGATATCGATGTTGAAGTTGGACCTGACATCTTCGTAATGACTTGGCCGAGTCTGGAGATACGGTTTTATACTTCGTCAATATAAGACCAATTTGGCTCAGCTCTACCTTACAATTGGATCTATACCAAAAGTGTTGCTCCGCAGCTCAGTTGGGTGTTCCAGAACAGACTGCGAGCGCTTCCCACAGCGGGCTGTCATGATTAGCTGACACAGGCGACAAGTACAGCAACCAGAACGAGATTGCGTGCTGAGATACCGATTAAACAGGAACTGTAGTAGTCAATACATTTGTCGGACAATATCTGCTATTCTAAATTGATTCTCTCCACGCAAGCTCAAGACGTCTAAACAAGTAGACTCGTCATCGAGGTCTGCTATAGCAGTGGTAATATATATTCTCTCTGATACTCGACTTAATACAGATCAAAACCTTCGGTTTACGAGATTTGCTGGGTATCTACTCCTCGAGAGATACTATAAAGCAGCTATAGCACTGAACGTAGATAAGCAGGTCACACTGGCTTCTTGTCGATTCATATCACAACTGGGCGCAGTCTCGCTTTATTGAGGGCGCTGCGGATTCAACTCTGACCCTTTATAATACCAACTCTGAAAACCTTTAATCGTCTCTGGGTTGTTCTGCACCGTCCCTTACCAGATAAACAGAGTGTTCAAAGCGTTGAGTCGGTAAATATGGGACTAATATTCAATGCAATATACTGCAGCGGTCAGGTCCACAGAGCGCTGGTATGTAGGTGAGGTTGTATGACAATATGGGCATACAGCCTTGGCTTGAACAGATCCGCGAAGTAGGATTTTCTCAAGGCAGTGTTAAAACGCTATGATAGATGGCTCGGATAGATGGCATTTGACTGCGGTTCAGTATAAATAGAAGTAGCATGTTAGTACACCTCATGGGATAACCCACAAGGTAGAAACTCTGAATATTATTGTTAGATGTCTTTTTACCGGTTGATGAGTCTAGAACGAGGTTGACCTGTGAGACCCTTCGTGGATAACTTGAAGCAAGAAACACTGTGATACTTTGCAAGTGTCTTTTGGGCTTTAACAGGTCTCCTAAACACCTTGGATATATAGGTCCGACTACGGACGAACGAAAGGATAAGCGCTTGCGCTGGTAGTAATTTCATAGGTGAGAAAGCCTGGTGGCGAAGCTAGGCAAGCTATTACATTGTTTTCCGGAAAAGGTTCTTTTCAAATCCAGTGGATTTTGCCTTGCAAAATAGAAGGGTACAGTATCTCTCGATAGAATGTATAAGTTAAAATACTATAACCTCAATCCTCGAATGCCACAGATCTACGTAGCTAAACCTGCCCTCAGTCATCACCGTCGTCTGAGTAGTGCGGCTCGTCATCGGAATGGTGCGAGTGCTCCTCGTCGCTGTTCTCAGCTGTGACAAACTGTTAGCACCGTGCGTACATCCAACCTTAGATTCCAAACGAAGGGAAGAAAAGGGAAGACATACTAAGCTCATGCCCCAGAATAGCACCCCCAACAGCTCCAATTGCCAGACCCGCTGCACCCGCTGCTAGGATCTTTCCGGTATCACTCTTCTTCTCTTCCTTCTGGTACTCTCCGCCATATCCCTGGTCCTGAGGCGGGTAGGCCGGCGCGCCATACTCCTGAGGCGGGTATGCTGGAGCAGGAGGTGGAGGGGCGTAGTACTCCCCGGGGCCAGAACGGGACGCCTCGCCGTAGCTAACGTCATCAGGGAGCGTCCACTCTGAGCGACCCGTCGCGGTCTCAACGTAGAAGGCCCGGCGAGCCCTAGGCTCCCATTCTTGGATCCAGCCTATTGGGAGAGGGGGCGGGGGGTATGAAGGGGGTCGGGCAGAGGGTGGAGGGCCGGAGTATGGCGGGCGGGAGTCATAGGAGCGGGATTCCTCGTAGGGTGGCCGCTCGTAGGGAGGCCGGGATTCATAGGAGCGGTGTTCCTCATACGGAGGGCGCTCGTAGGGGGGGCGCTCGTAGTGAGGGCGTTCTGCGGGTGGTGCTCCATCGTAGGGAGGGCGGTCATAGGGGGGTCGCTCGTAGGGCGCCGGTGGGCGTTCGCCGTAGTAGTCGCGGGCTTCGCCGTAGTAGGACATGTTTCTGTGCAAGGAGGAGATTGTACCAACTGAGGGGTAGGAGATGACAGGATATCAGTTGAGAGAGGAAACAAGAGGAGGGCTACGCGGTTTAAATAATCTCCTCCAGCACGGAGGGACAACTACAGAGGGGCATCAGGCTCCCGAAAACGCGCAGTCCCACACCATGACAACTAGATTGGACACCTCGTCTCCAAGCTCCTTACCCCTGTTCTGATAGCTGTGTAAGCGCCGGTTCCATACAGAATTTTGCGTAGAACATTGGGGAATCACCACTGTCTGCGGCCTTACAGGGCGAGCACAGCCATTCGTCGCGGGACAACGTCAGGAGTCAGACCCGGCGCTAATAACGGATGCATCCACCTATTATGGGGCTCTGGCAATAGTGCAGTGGCTAGTGTTCGCTATCAAATGCAGCAGAATAGGCAGCAGCATAAACGGCCCTAACAGCTCCCTGTGGCTTTGCTTCGTCTGGTGGGACGAACTGCAGGATAGCGGATATTAAGCAATCACTTCAAAATGAAGCAGCTGATGTTTATTTTATATTTGTATTTCTATCCAAATATTTGATTTTCGTTAGGTCCTTTCAGGTTGGCTCTGACTGCCTGGTTGTGGTCAAGGCGTAAAGGCAAGCCCTAGGTATAGTCTATTACTGCTATACCTAGCCTCAGGCTGCAAGTTGGGCTTGGCGCGAGTTTTTTTGCAGATACCATCCAATCAGATCGCCCTAACTCCTCACTAGCCACGCTTCTCCCGCAACACCGCCACGTATCAGATATATGGGGCATCCCACTCGGAGACTCATAGACACTGAAGATCCATCCCTGACTCTTGAGGCATTTAACATCAGCCACGTGGAGCTTATCGAGTGGCTGTGTTCCGGTAGCAGACTATGACTGGTTTTTGCTGGCCACATCCAATTCATTGCTCTCTCAACTCTTGACTCGAGGATGACGGGGATTGTCTGACTCGCTATAGCTATTTTCTGAACAGAGAAGTCACCATATCGGCATGTTGGGAGGTGCGGAGAGGATATAGACTGCTAATTTGCATGACCTTTCTTTTATTAAGCCGTACCATGGGGATGATATTTCTGTGGATCGGTGGAAGATCCTGCTTATATCCGTCGACGTTGACGCTGTATACAATGTCAGAGCTTGACAAACCCCTTATCCTCTACTTGTCCTCCAACTGTCAAATTCAGAGTGTTTTGAGATTACCCGTTGCCAGCCACGTAAATTGCCTGTATGTCAATCCGTTTGCCTATGTTGGCATGCAGTGTCGAATATAGATAGCGCAGACTCGTGCCCTTGTTGGACATTGATAACGGGCTGTTTCAGTTCGGTTCCTGATCTACAAGGGGTGCCCAGATTGCGGAGACTCTCATCCCCTGTCGCGGGGCATGAATAGGAGGAGCAGGGACCGCCGTGGCTACGTATACACCTGGCAGTCCACATTGAAAGCAGATATCGGAGCATGGCAAGAGTCGTTGCAAATAATCTGACTCGAAAGAGGAAGAGTGTACTACACCATACACCAAAAGGGTCGATCCGTGGAGGGAAATGGCTGCTTAGGTATTCAGAAACGCAAATGCCAACGCAAGACAGTGGCCCTCTACAACTCCATAGAGCCTGGGTTCATTTGGTTTGTGCTGCTGAAAATGGGGTAAAGAGAAAGACTTAATTATCTACGGCTGTTCGCATACATCTCTCTTTGACCCGGAAAGAACGGGTGATGGAATACTCGGTAGGCTGAGAAGCTATAAAATATGTGCTGTACTGAGGTTGTTCTCGTCTGTGCTAAAACAGCAAGGCGTATTTCACTAGAATTGATGAGGCTTTATGTTTGCGTTTAAGACCAAATAAGATGCGAGGCCTGCGAACTGGGTGTAAGGCTTGTAGATAGGATGGAGACCGATCAAAGGACACCTTCGTGCTCATGCTGGGTTGGAAAGAAGAGACGCTAGATGTCGTCCAAAGCAGTATAATTTGTATCCTGATAGAAAGTCCAAGGATACAAGAATGCCCCTCTTCTCTTGCTCTATTGTTCTGTCGAAGCATGCATTCGCCTCTATTCTCTCCATTCCATTATCGGCAGCAGTACTGATATGCATGTACTTGACAGATCTGGTTTAGGCTCAGAATGAGTTCTAGCTTCCAACGTGTTATTCCTCCGACTTCGATCTGAGATTCTGAAAAAGCATGTTGATTCTGCTTTCGAACTAGTGCCTAAGCTGCCCGAGGCAATTTAAGTTGATAATATACAAACAAATGAAATGGTACCGTAAATCAGCTCCTGTTGTAGACAATATACAAAATATACACTGCAACATCGATATACTTTCTCAGAAAATCCTACGAGACAGGGCACAACCGCCCATTATTATTCCACGAGTCCGGCAGCGGATCTGTCGTTTGCACCTCCCAGTCCTCGGCGCCCACAGCCGTAAGTGCGAAGAACAGTCCTGTTGGATCATACTTCTGCTTCAGGGCATATAGACGCTCATAGTTTGCGCCGTAAAATGCCTCCGTCTGGTTTGGCTCCAGCAGATCACCCTCGCTCATGTACGCCCCGGAGCCCGGCGCAATAGCCCGCATTACGTCCATCCATGATGTCACGGCCGTGGAGGCGTTGTAGACCGTAGCCCAGTCGGCATCGGAGGTCCATTGGATTCCAACAATGACGTGGGCGAGCGCGTCACGCCAGGCGGGAAGGACACTGTTGTCGGTTGGGGGTGTCATGGCGATGCCGGTGCCTGAAAGATGGAAGCCGGCAATGAAGAGGCCCTGTCATGTGTCAGTAGAACGGAAGAGACAGAGACAAAAGAGGGGAAAGGATGAGCTACCTTATTGATGGCGTCCTTGTGGGCGGCGAAAAGGCTGGCGCGGGAAGTGTCGTTCGTGAAAATATCTCGCGGCATTAAACGAGATGCGGTCTTGACGAGTGCAGTGCCAACATATTCTTGCGGGAAGGCAACTTCCCAGACATCGTGGCTGTAAGAATTCATGGATCCTTTAGTATATATTCTTAACAAGGACAATTAGGAGGGTGGCGCACAAGTTATCGGCATGGTTATACCACGGCGTATACGAGATATTCAACCCATCGAGCACCTCGAACAAAGGCTTGAGCAGTGTCTTCGTCTGCGCAACGGTCATGTTCGGCGCAATAAACGACTCCATGCGGAAGTAATAATCTGTTGACCCGGCGTAGTCGGTGCCGAGCTCGATAGCGGACGCTCCGAGGTAGTAGTACCCGTATGTGCCGGCATCGACGAACGTCTCAAAGTTGTCGAAGTACGCAGACACACCGCTCCAAAAGGCCGCAGCGCTAGGGCAGTCATTGATGGTGAAGTTGAAGGTCACCGATGTGGTTTGGATCTGCGGGTGGGCGATGACGGTCAAGGAGGTGACTACACCGATCGTGCTGCCGCCGCCGCCGCGGAGCATCCAGAAAACATCGGGGTTTTGGGTGGAGGAAGCCGTAATGAAGCGGCCGTCAGCGAGGACAACTGTCATCTCGTTAGCTATCTCTTGTTGTGTGGGTGGTGGGTAGATATAGGCTCAAAAAAGGCAGGGGGAGGTACCCTCCATAGACAGAACCTGGTCAGCAGCCATGCCGTACAAACTGCTCAAGGGCGAATGGCCACCAGAAGCAGTGTAGCCACCTCCCAGACCAACAGTCACAGCCTCGCCACCAACGACAGTGACTCCGTTCTCGTTGGCAAATTCGTACGCCTCCCAGACCTGCGCACCAGCACCGAACTTGATTGCAGGGCCGATATAGCCGTTGTCAGCATGGTACTCGGGATAGAAGGCTTTGTCTTTCAGCCAGTGAGTCCAGATGGATAGGGCACCCTTCCCGGCAGCCTTGCCGTTAAAGTCGTGTCCAGTGTTCTTGACCACCAGCCGCAAGTTCAGGTTACGCGCGAAGTTGACGGCCATCTGGATCTGGGCTACAGTCGTGGCGTTGACCACGTAGGTTGGGTACCCGCCTTGTGTGCAGGTGTCTGTGTAGTTATAGCCCGGGGGCATACAGGTGCGGCCTTCGTAGAGCGGCAGCATGATAGAGGTTGGGTCGTCCATGCTGTTGTCGTTACTATGGTGCTCATTCTCAAGAAGACGAAGATGAAGAAGAGACTCACTGGATGTCTGAGATGATCCAGTTGGTGGTGATCTCGGAGCACTTGTTCGCGTCGTACTCGGGCCAATCCGGGTAGCAGTATGCAGCCAGCGGAGTGGCCTTGATCAAGCTCCCTCCCAGCAGAAGGTCAAAGATCTCCCATGTCAGGGCGCTAGGCCACTCTTCGTCGCCCGGCATGAGCTTGCAACTGTGTCTGCTCTGTTTGGAGAGACTCGAGCTGGCCGACGCATTGCTGAACCTGAACAGGTCTGAGATGGAGGTGTTGTAGGTTGAAGCAACCTTGTTCAAGACAGCATCAGTCAGCTGCACCGTCTCGCTGGGGAAGAGATTGGAAGACGATGCGTTTGCCGCAGCTGACACGGCCAGGATGGCCAGCTTCGAGACTACGTTCTTCATCTTGTCGGCGCGATGGAAGAAAGAGGAGAGACACCACTGGCCCGGAGGAAGACCGGCTTAAGTAGAGCCAGAGCCGCCCAGGAAAATTGAGGTTTCGAGCTACGCGAGGTGCTAACAGATGGTCTGCTCATGGTCAATGCCGGCGTGGACGCTATCTAAGTCCTGCCTCCACTTTGTGATGGCACCACCACGTGGGTGTCTGCACAACGTGCAAAGGTCCCTCGTGCTATGCATAGCCAAGGCAGCATATCCAGGCGCAACCGGCCTGTAAAATCGAGTTCTCGACGGAGTTGGATATGAGAACTGCCAAGGGTGAACTGAAATCGGAACAGCTGCGCGGAGCCCTAAACAGTTGGGGCTTAGACTGGGGCTGTCACCGAGTCAAGCCATGCGCTAAACGACTAATGAAGCACCGGACCGGCACTAGTTATGTATCTTAATTTATTTTATGCACCTAACAGATCCATTCTTTAGTCCTCCAATCTTTTCTCGGAGCCTAGACTGTGGATATGGACAAGCTTTGGCATCAGATAAGCCCTGGAATCCAGAATTTGCCATCACTCTGCGATTGGGACCTCAAGGTCCCTAATTCACGGACTGCTCTTCAGTTCTGTCCGCCTCGATTCAGTCAAGATAAGCAGGATTGCTTTGACAAACGTACCCTGGCACCGGGGTAGGGTAATAGAGGGTTTGTAGAAGCAAGCCCTAGCCAGTCAAGCCCATTGCGCACCTGAATAAGGAAGCAACCCCGGCACCTGTCTTCAGGGCTTGCATTAGCGGATATAGTTGGTCTGGATAGCGAATCTGTAACGACAGGAAAAAATGCCAGTCGTTTCCCCTAACACGGTCATTCATCTTATTAATGACCCCCAGAACCTAGTGCGGAGGCGAATCCGCACAGGAAAATCGTATCTGTCCTCAATCTCAAACTCACAGACGGGACATTGTTTGGATCATTTGTGTATTTCTTACTTTCCCTTTCCTGACCCGCCAGTATATATCATGCTGATCCTTGCCGCTTGAACCGATCAGGGACTCAGTTCACGCCATGGCCACAACCGCTACGGGCGATCTGCCCCACGATAACCTGCAGGCGCAGGCGATTGGCATGATCTTTGCCTTCCCAGCCGTTGCGACTGTCGCCGTTCTTCTGCGGGTGTATATTCGTCTATGGACGCGCTCGTTCGCCGCAGGTAAGCGTCTACAGATCCAAGCGACGAGGCCCTTCCCACGTGCTGACAGAGGCAGACGACTGGGTGATATGCGTAGCCGGGGTAAGAGTCTTTGTTTCCCTTGGAAGTGGGCAATGGCTTAGGGACTTGCAGATTCTATACTGGGGCGAGACTGTCACTTCGTACTTTGGTACTCTCTCTCCCTCTCGCGACCACTCCAGTAGGACTGTCGAACTGAAAATCGCAGTGATTAAATACAATTACGTCGGATACCACATTTGGGACGTTCCGTCGGACTGGGACTCGACACCAGGTGCGAAATTTTCCTACGCAGTAGGTGTTTTCTGTTCCCATCGAAGGGCACATGGAATCGGGCCTGACAAAGTACAGACAGAGCTGCTCTACAACCCCATCCTCGCCCTCATCAAGACCTCTATCCTGCTCTTTCTTCTCCGCCTGACAGGGCAGAAGAAGGCTGTGCGGCGAACGATCATCGCCCTGCTCGTGCTGAATGCCATCGCGGCCGTGGCCACCTTCTTGATCACTACGTTCAACTGCCTCCCTGTGGCATCCAACTGGGACCCAGACTCGTACCCGAACAAAAAGTGCATAAACTTTGCCGACTTCGTCACGGGGACTGCGTCTGTCTCCATCTTTACAGACTTTCTCGTCCTGCTCATGCCGACGTGGATCGTGTATAATCTGCATATAGCAAAGAAGCAGAAGATCATGCTCATTGGGATTCTGTCATTCGGGTTGATGTAGCCCATTCCCTTCTCTTCCTCTTCTTCTATCTAGATCTCTGGTGTACTGATAAGTGACTACTGCAGAACCGTCCTGGCAGGCATAATCCGCGTCATTCTTCTTGACAACTTCGACCGCCACATCCCTGCTGACAGCACCTACTCTGTGCTCTTCTGCCTCTCAACAATCGAAGTCGGGCTTGCCTTCGTTGCCGCCTGCGCACCAGCCCTGAAACCGCTCTTCGTGCGTCTTTTGCCGAAGCTCTTCAATACGAACAGCCGCAGCGGGCAGTACAATAATCACGCGCGCGCTGGAACGAGTAGTCGCTGGGGATACGGCCTTGATACGCTCTCGCGTTCGAGACGCACTATGTACCATGATGGAAGCAACACCGCCACGACCGTTGAGGCAGGCGACGGGGTTGTTTTTTCAGGGGCTGGAAAGCGTGATACCGATGGAGAGGGGAAGGGGAAGATTATGTTGACGACCGAGACGGAGGTTAAATGGCATGATCATGAAGTTGGCGGGAGTAGTACAGAGAGCTTGGTGCAGGCTCGGGGGAGGAGGTAGGTGGCTGTGCTGGGAGAGGATATACGCTCATCTTGAGATAGCAGGTGCGCTGATAGACTAGGATGGATCCCATTTCTTATGTGCTGTAGTGAACTGACTCTTAGTGACGGCTTCTTTGCTTCTCCATCTTACGTTGCTTTGTTCAACCGTCCAAGCCATGAATTGAAAGATCTCATAATGGGCATGAACCTACCGGCCACTGCAAACAATTGTATAAATATTGTAGTTTTTATCGAACTGCCATATCTGCTTTCTGCTTTCTTGCTGGTCTTCTTTTAAACCCTCCCGGCAGCTTTTTAGCTGTATTTTAATATCAGCAAGCGTCAACGAGACAGCATCTCCTCTTATCCCACCCCTCTCCCTAACCCTTGACTTTAACCATAACTGAGCCCAGATGATCAACCCGCCCCCGAATCCTGACTCTATGATCTCTTTTATCTGTCCTTCCAGACTGGAGTTCGTTGCAGCACGCGAAATGGTCGACCACGCGTACCGCAAACATCCGCAGACACTACACCCTTCCGACACCAGCACCTACGAATTGGGCAAAATAGGCAGGAAAAACGTCCTTACCGTCTTCTGAATTCTGGCTCTACCACTGATTCCCTGGAAGGGGACAAATATGATGCGGCTGAGACAACATACAAGCATTTGAAAGCAACCTTCGTCTCCCTCAAAGTCGGGCTCTTCGCAGCGGTAGGCAGCGGGATCCGGTGTGGCTTAAACGATATCATAGTCAGTGACGTGGTAGTCGGCACCTTCGAACGGGAGTTTTGGGGGGTGGTTGGCTTTGTACTTGGGTCTGCCTCTGAGCCGGCGTCATCCGGCCTTGACTAAAGCGTATGAACCTCCTCTCATCCAGAGAAGTATACTCCTCATTCCTCACAACAGCTGCTCATGCACTAGCTGCAGACCGTGCCGTCGGCGTTCCCAGCAAGATCACCAGTTACCTCTCCAAAATGCTCGAGTGGTATCCGGACATAAAGGGCGGTTTATGCGTACCCAGGTGTCGCCGATCATATATTTGTGCAGACGGAGTATTAATGCGGATTCCACCAGAACTATAATAAGCAAATTGATGTTTCTCATCCCTTTAGGGCAGATTATACACGACGTGTAGTGCACAGTGGGAAGATAGCCGTCGCCGACAAGCTGGTAGCGGATGCGTGCCCTCATGATAGGTGCAGCGAGAATCTTGGGGTCAATGGGATAATATCCTTATTTGACGCTGGTGATCTGGATAGAACACAAAAACCGGTGCTTTTGTATGTGGTGTTGGTGATTTTGCTAATTCTCCTGACGATGGGCGATGGAGGGGGCTACGCGGCGGCTACGGTGGCGGCGTCTGCGAAGGAATTATTGAATACTCTAGCGGCCTTACCGCTGGATGATATGGAATATGCCCCGTTATCTCAGAGGATTGTGGTTGGATTTGTGTGCCGTCGTAGTGGTACTTGCGCATCCATTGTCTATAAGAGTCGCAACGTTGAGAATGAGACAGACTGTTTTCCCATACGTGGTATAAGTCTTTCCTTTCTACAACGTTAACTACTCTATCTGGTAGGCAAGGTTCAAATATTAATTAGACAGGTCTAGACGCTCCTGCTCCGATGGCCCGTATTTTCGTCAAACACCAGGCCTCCCTCCACCTCTCGGTGTCTTCTGCATCTGGAACGTCAAGCCAGTAGATGCACGTTCACATCCTTTGAGATATGTCAGTAGCGGAGAGTGATGTTATCAAAGTACCTAGACTAGCTATGCGGTCCGGTAGGTGAGATAGGCTGACTCGGTCCAGGCCAGTCGCTACGAAGTCAAAGTAAAGGCCAATTGAGGCACTCTAGTAGAGTTGCTTCCTCTCAGTCCTTCAGACAAGCAAGGCTAGCTCATCAGTTCGCGACTACGCGGTTAGGTCAGATATATACTCACTAGCAAGCACGTATATAGCTTGAACCGCAGAGAAAGCTTGCCCATCTGCTTGATTCTATTAAAGGCGCCAGGATACTAGAGGACAACTATCAGCGTAGACGCATCCAGAAATCTGGGGGGAGCAATTGTTGTGCTCTAGATTTGAAGCAATGTCAAAATGGAAGGGAAAAGGGTATAGGAGTCTCGCCACTTCGGTATAGTAATTGGAATAGGTTAAAGCATGGACTGAAGCTTGAAGTCTGGGCCATAGGCTCTTCAACTTTAGGGAAGCTGGTTACAATACTGGCTCTACTAGGAAGGATTTGGACCTGTAAATGAAGGCCAATGACTAGCTCTTTACTGGATATTCTTAATTGATCAAAGTCATAGGTTACTGCGTCCAAGTCGGTCTTTTAATATACAAAACATCCGTTCTCTTCTCATCTTACTGACTTATGGTCTCGCCTCGCCTGTGGAAATGTCGATAGCTTTCATGTAAAATAACAGATAAAATGAAAACAGGTGATGATTTGGTTGTAAAAGACAGCATGGATATGCTCTGCATAACTTTCCAGCCAGTAGAATTGAAAGTAAACTAAAAAGCAAAAGACAGGAATGAGAGGTGATCGAGCGAGACCTGCTAACCCGCCGGTCATCATTCATTCAGAGTGCGACTTGAGCCCAGGTGGATAGGTGGGCCGCTGGTCACAGCGAGCAACTAGCTCCCAGCCAGTAGCTACCCATCAAACACGTAGCACAGAAAGAGAGAGGAGATGGCCTCTAAACTGACACCTGGCTCGCCAAAAACTTCGCTGCATCTCCGGCATTCAGACCATACGTCATATGCGATGCGGTTATAACCAACGTGCCAGAGCAGACCAAGTCACCCACTGCACAGTACACCTTCGTCTGATCCTTCGGGTACCCGGGAATCTGGCCCTTATCCTGGAGATTCCGCGTGAAACCAAAGAGCACCACACCCTTGACCCGGTCCCTGGTACTATCATCGAGCTTCTGGATTGCATTGTCAATAACCGCAGAGCCCTGACTGTATCCTCCCGCCACGATCTGAGTATCCGGGCATTTAGCGGCGAGATCGAACATCTTGACGGCCTCGTTGATGGAGCCGGAGTCAGTATTTGCCGGGAGGGCGTTTTGGATCAGACCCGCTGTGTAGGCGCCGCCGACGCCTTGGCAGGCGACCTTGTCGGAGCCAAGGGTGGATTTTAGATTGCTACAGACACCGGGGCCGACGACGAAGCCCTTTGTACTGTTAGTGGTTTGCCGAAAATGGTTGCTAACCTGGGGGGAAGGCGCTAGGTACCATGTTGCCCATTTCAGTGGAGCCGCGGGCGAAGATGAATGCCACAGATTTGCAGTCGCCCTTCTCGAGGTCGTTGGAGTTCATGCTCTGGCGACGCTCGAGGGAGACATCGCTATCGCTGGGGAGGGGCGTGGCGATGGCGAGGGAGGCCAGAGCCGTGAGGAGAATGGTGTGGAATCTCATACTGAACGAGTGATTCGTGATTTGTGATCAAAGAATGAAGGAGCAAATCAAATGAATGAATAACTCAATGCACCGGGCAGAGTCTATCTGGCTGGACTGGGCTAGCTAGGATGAGGCTTTCCTCTGCTGCTGTCTGCTATAGTCCATCCCAGTCAGGGTTGAGGGGATATTTATACCCCATTGTCGCACTCTCAGACGAAAGATCACCGAGGCAAGGACAACTTCCAACAAGTACCATTTGACTCTTCTCTAGGATCTCGATACATCTCCAGTAGGCAACTGGGTACATCACGGGCGTTCGTGTCTCAAAGTAGGACTAGGCTGCGACATGTCCAAAAATTCGGCAAGCGGAAACTAGCCAAGTCAGCCCTGATCTCCGAGACCGGACAACAACGATACGCTATTAGCGATGTTAGTCTTGCTTCGACAATGCAATTTTGGGTATTTCAACGGCATTGCAGTCTCATGCAGGGTCTACTAAGTTTGGTGTGTGCCCTGGTCCGGCAACCATAAGAAGTGCGGGGACACGACAGGGACACGATTGGGCGAGCATAGTCAGAGTGTTGAATCTGCGATCCAAATCGGAGAGATCAAACTGACTACCGATGCAATAAGTGCCGGGGTACCGAGGTGAGGAATATATTTGTAACAGGGTCCGAACTTTATGGGGGTTGGAAATAGACATGGAAGGGCACGAATGTTTCAGATGTTTTCGAATTTTCCGGACTGCCGGAGCAGTAGTCTGCTCCGAGGAAATTGCTACCTAATTTCAAACCTAGGGACCTGATCAAGGGACAGTTCGTACACTGCCGGGCTCGTGCGTATAAATCACAGGCTCACTGGCTTCGGCAGTTGTTACCTAGTTCTCCGCGGCCGGGCCGGTATACTTGAGAGAGTAAATACCGCGCTCAATACTGTTGAGCAGGATATGTCCGCTCGCAAAGAACGGGTAAACACTCCAGCTTCCGACAAACTCCACTTCACCGCCAACTGCATCATCCTCGGGGTGGACGTCGAAAGAGCCGACTTCCTTGAAGCTAGATGCCGTCGGGTCCTCAAAGACAGAGCTGACATCGACGACACGCAGACCGCTGCCGTAGTTGGACTGGTAAGAGAGACCCGCGACAACATACTGGTTGTGGTCGATCGAGCGGACGGGGGACTGATAGGTACCAGTGTGCTTGGGTGCAGAGAGATCCTTGATGTCGAAGATGTAGGTGGTGGTGTGGCCGTTAGCGGCGGAGCCCGTTCCGTCCATTTCGTCGAGCTCGTCGTCGAGGAGGAGGTAGGAGTGGTCGTTTTCGTCAACGAGCCAGCCCTGGTGAGTGTAGCTGGCGCCGACATAGGGGGTCTTCGAGATCTGAATTGGGTTCTTCTTATCGGTTACGTCGGCAATGGTGAGTGTGTCCTCGTTAAAGTTGAAGCAGATCTCCTGACCGATATACTTCTCATCGGGGCCCTTGTAAATGACGCACTGGGCTGAGTAGGTCAGCTCGTGTTCTCAACTGCGGAGATCCCTCAACCTACCATCATGCACATAACCATCTTCGTTGGCACAACCCGGCGAGGTAGGGTTGGCTGGGTCAGACACATCGACCATCCACAGGCCTCCGGCGCAGCTGAGGTTGCGGGCTGTTCCAACAGCATAGATCATATTGGTCTCCTCGTGCGCAACGATATTATGAGAGCTTCCGAAGCCCCTGTACCACGCGGTCAAGTCCTTCTTTGTGGAGAAAACGGTCGGCTTTCGGCTAGACGCAGTTGTCAACTATGGCTGTCAGCAAGCGCTCGTTATAAATTGGGAAGCTAGCATACCTTGTTGAGGTCGAAAATCTGCAGCCCATGCCCTGCAGCCTCGGAGCCAATGTAGGCATGGTCACCGATAACCTTGATATCGCGCCACGTGGATGGTTCCGTTTGAGAACCCAGGCGGCCAACATATTCGAGGCTACCGTCCTCAAGAATCTCAACAAAGGCAACACCGTCAGTCTGGCCGACAATGCCAAACTCGCGACCTTCAGCAGAAGTCCAGCCTACGTCGGTTAGCTCAGCCCTTGGTGAGGGACGTTGAGTGCTCACCCCAGACGTCATTACCCTCACGGGTGACACTACCCAAAGCTTGGTGACTGAGGAAGGACAAGAGGTCGACGTTCTCGCAAGAGTACTGTCCTGCCTTGCCGTTCTTGCACTTCTTGGCTCCCTCGTCGGAGTAGCGGTTGATATCAAACAGACCCTGTGCACGGGCACGTTCTCGAGATTGCTGCTTCAGGGACATGAGATACTCCATTGTCTCGGCACCATGGCGTGACGCTGTTGCCAGACAGGCTACGGTGAGCAGAGATAGGGCCGAGAGCTTCATTATGAAATGAGGGACTTGAGAATCGAGGAAGGCGATGATGGCAGCCGAAGTTTTCACGGGGTCTCACCGGCCTTATATAGATTTTCAAACACGGCCAGAGACAATATAGCATCTCCCCGTGATTGAGCCAGCCAAAGCACCATGCCGCCTGCCATACTACCTCGACTATCGCGATATAGGAAGGAGGTCATTCTTTATCAGGCATATTCCCCGCTGGCGAGGAGATAACAGAGGAGCTCTCCTCTGGCTGCAGGTGGAATATTTGGAGGCGTGAGAACGATTCGCGGAGGAGATCGGTCCAAGAGTTTGCAGGGCTTGGGTTACAATGCTGCAGAAGACGGCCAGGGCCGTGGTTGGACGGTGGACTGGGCTGCGATATTGATCGGGCGATCAGCGCTTCTTGGCCCTAAGCCATGTAACCAAAGTGATCACACAAGACACAGTCGCCATGTCGAAATTAATCTGTTTGCCTTCTTTCTTTCAGCAAACCGGATCTGTAAATGGTTTTTGTTCGCAACAATTTTGTCGACCTCATTCCAGAAGCATCAGCTAAACCGTGACGGCTGCAGTAGGTCCGCATGAGGTTCTTGAATGAGGGCTCGCTGAGGATGATCATACATCCAGCTGTATCTTCTCCGCCAGCTATTGAAGCCGCCATAAGGGTCAATATCCGTCTCAAAAGCTAGTGCTTGCTCACGGTTGGGCACGTGTCTAAATAATCATATCGCCCCGCCTTCACCGTATATCGTAGTCCGTGATGGGATCAATCCACTCGGCCCTAGTCGCTGGGTAGCATCATACAAGGTTAGTGTAGCCCGTCAAACCGACCTTACTGCCGGATGTCTCACGCGGAAGGAGAAAGAAAAATATAATCTCAGTCGATGTAGTTGAATATGTACAAACGAAGTGCTCTCATGATATGATAAATCCCTGTCCCGAAACCCGACTCTATCGCCAAAAATCAAACAGAAATACACCGAAGGTAACAATTAAACGCCCGGTCCGGTCGCTGATGCTTTGATGTTATAGATGAAATTAAAGAAGCTTTCTTCCCCGCTTGACAGGGCTTGGGGTGCGGGGGTTCCTCGATCTTTCCCGGCTACGATCGGTGATATTCATCGCCTGGGGGTGGTTCTCGAGGAGTAATGGGACGTCCTGTTTCACGAACCCGGTTGGATCATCCTGGTGGTGGGTCCCATATCCAAACTGAGTATGCTGGCCCGGGAGCTGCGGCGGTAGCGGATGATGCTGGCCGGATGGCTGTCGCTGATAGTCGGGGGGTGGAGGAGCGAAGTCGTGATTGTAGCGGTTTCTGAACGAGCGGAACGACCAATTGCTGACGAAGGTGACGGTCGATATAGTGGCAAGAAAGAATAACTGCACATGTTAGCTTGGCCTGCGGTGAAGTAATGAAACTTACGATCGCTTTCCAGCTGATCGGGTCGATGAAGCTGTTTATGATGATCGCCATGGTTTGCGCCGACACCTTAGCCCGCCCAACCTTGGCCGGATCGCGGTTCATGCACCGTTCCCAGTTCCCACAAACGGTCTCCAGAGCCGGTAGTCGATCTCCTCCGCCGCACCTATTATCAACATAGTCCTTCGCGCAGGCCGCCATCTCAGCTAGGATCGTATCTGACGCGGCCTCAGCGGCCTGGTCGAATTCGGCCCGTATAGTCCAAACTATTCCCCAAAGGACGTATCCAGCCATAGAAAAGATGAAAAAGTTGAGGGCGAGCTGTGCCCACCAAGAGAGGATGTTCGGGACATTTGGATGAGCCTCCACCAAGGTAAAGAATTTCTTGAATGTAGACGTCGGCGACGACGGCGCTTCATCTTTGTGGCCGCCTTTATGCTTCACCTTCTGTTGCCCTTCGCTGCTGCTCGGTCGGTCGCTCTCATCATCACTGTCCCTGCGAACCTGTAGATCCAACGCTTTATTCCGCAACCGCCTCTTCTGAACCCGTCGCGCCGCTGCGTTAGAATAGTGGCTCAATCGAGGAATCTCGCCTCTGCCCGGACTCGGCGCAAAGCGTCCATACATGCCAAAAAGAGAATTTCGATGGCCTGTCTTCGTAGGCTGCTCGGGAGTATCGTCATTGTCTGCATTCTCCGGGGAAGACATATTTTCGGCACCAGAGGAGAAGTCAAGGTCAAATTTTCGCGGTGTCATGAACGCGGGCTGGGCGAATACGGATTTCGGCGTCTCGGGTGCTGTGGGTTTCGTTTGCGAGAAGAGGAAGGGCTGGGAGTTGGGCTCGCGAAGAGCAGGCATCTGTTTTTTCTCAGGGGAGTCGAATACATTATGTGAACCTGTGATGGTAAGTTTAGTCTATTGAGAAGTCTTAATGGAAACGCACGCTTCTTCTGATTGTCATGCTGCATGCTGAGCTGGTAAAATGGCGAAGTCACATCACCGGGAGCTCTGGACTGCCACTCGAAGTCCATCGGACTTTCAGCTGTTCGTTTATCCATTACGACAGCAGATGAGTACCGAAATTGCACCGATACACATCAAAGGATGGGTGATGAACGTGCGGAACGTCGAGGTTGATCTGCGGAGGATTTCAAGGATCGAGACTTTTTCCGTTCCTTTGTTTTGGTTGTCTTCGGTAAACAATCCTGGACAGCCTAGCAACTGCATTCGGGTCTGCTTAACTCAACTCCAGAATCAGAATTGAAGATTCCTTTATTTTATCATAATACTACTACCAACGATCATCGACCTTAGCTATCAGTGACCGTGACTACAGTGTCGTTCAAAGTTCCCTATGCCGCGGTCGGGACTGAGGCAGCGATCGCATCACCTTCCCCTCATTTCACGTTCCCCTCTCTCCAAATCGACTATTCACTACTCCGTCAACAAACGCCGCACTGGAAAACGTGGCTATTACTTTGGTTCATTCTGATCGCTAATAATAAAATACCATATCGGCAAGATCCCAACACTGGCGCCGCCGCCAAATGACTGCAAAGATCAACAACGCAGCATGCGTCGACCGAGAGAAAAAGACAGAAGCGCCAAAGACACCAAAATCATATCATGCGAATCAAATTCTAGACCACTGTGCCCGTCACCGTTGATACAAACGCCGGCGGGAAAAGGAAAAAGAAAAACTCGCTAAAGCTTGACATGGTCAACCAGCTCGAACTCGTCCTCATCCGCAAGGTAACCGATGGGAAGCTCATGATCACGAGTTATAACTTCATACTCCTTGACCAACTTCTCTGTCTCCTTTATCTCGAATTTCTCCACCGCCTTGTCGACAACGGCGTTGAACAGCGTCTCCCCCGATACTTCGTAAAGGTCAACCAGGCCTTCTGCCTGGTAGACTTCGGGAATGGTCGCTGCGACTGCGAGAACCTCGTGGTCTTCTAAGCCGGACGATTCAGACGTCGCCTCGTCAAGAGCCTCGCGCACATCGTTCCGGAAATTGACCTTTGCAAGTGTGGAGCTGTGCTGTGCGTCGCGTAGACGTTGCCGTCGAGTCCATGACGTTCTGCGCTCGTTAGCCTGACTAAGACACGCTATTCAAGTATACTGGGAGGGGACTCGTACGACTGTTGCTTTGCGGGTCGAGTTATTGGGAGTACACCATTAGGAGCAGCAGCGCCAGGGCGAGCGGAACGGCCACCATGAACCCATTTGGCCTTGTGGTCGTGGACTCGCTTGGCCGCCGTGCCGGCCTGGCGCAAGTCGCTGTTGTCGAACGAGCCAGACATGGCGGCGTGAGTATACTGGGGCTGGCTGAGTTCGAAGGACAGTATGCGAGGTACAGAAGCGGGGTGTGGTTCTTGTAGGTTCCGTAAGATCTCAGTAGGATGCGCCTTGAATTAGGTGACAGCCAGAAGGTAGAGTACGAAGAGGATGCCTGCGCAAAGAGCAGAAGGCCGAATGAGTAATGAAGGAGGCTCAGCAGGGATGGCGCTTGGAACTGCGCCTACAGATTGGGTGAGTCACAAAGAACCAGTCACCAAGCCCGTCGTCAAAGAGAGAAATGGGGTACTTGGTAGAAGAAAGAACCACTATGTCAAAGAGATCTAAAGTCGGGGACCTTGTTTGGCAGGTCAAGGTCAAGGTCAGGGTCAGGGTCAAAGGCGTCAGCCCGGAATTTAGCCATCATGACCTCGCCCATCATCCATCATCACCCACCCATCGACCATCCACCACCCCCGTATCGCCAGGAGGTCCGGGCGGGCAAGACAGGAGGAGGCGATGCTGATTGCGGCAGATGCAGTCATCCATGATACTGATAACGGTAGCCTATCGATCGAGCACCTTCCACTGCCAATGGAATCCCCCCTCTACTTCCCCTCACCTATTCTCGGGAATTTGGTTGAACTCCTATTTTTGTCCGACTCAACCGAGGGAACCGAGGATTATTGTTTCAACGAGAGTCAACTGGACGCCATAGCCTTAGGCACGTTGTCTGCTACCCCTTGTCACTTGCTGGGTGATGTCATGCGGTAGGGGATGATGCGATTAGCATTCCCGTCCGACTGGGCTGTCCTGTCTTATCATGCGTCTCTCCCATTCTCACTGCAGCTGATCACTATCACCTGCGTCGTGCAGCCACATACCTTCTACTCTACTCGTTCCTCGAATCTAGATCTGGGACTGAAGTTTGGCGTAGTCTGTAAGCTTACCACGCGCATCCTGGTTGCACTCTCCGAGCCTTGGTTTAATATTGCACTGCCCGATGACAGCAGCTCATCATTTTGGTATAGCCATAAAGTTGAACCAGTTGAACCATCAGGCCTGAGGTCGCCGTTAAGGCGGGCATATGGTGGAGGGTCCGGTCAGTATAGCCGAGGTTCTTGCATGCTTGTTTCTCTATTATGTTTTGGGCCGTGTCCAGCACGACAATGACAGTTCAGTACAAGTCCAAGTATGTAGGTGACTATTCATCCATCTGCCACTCATATTCCAGAGCCTGCATCCTCCCCTTCTTATTTCGCGCCGCAAACCACTCCTTCTCGAACCCATTCGACCGATCCACACCATCCCACCGATGCCCGGGCCGGATTCCATATCGATTTGGCTGAAATGCCCCCTTATATAGCGGCTTCCCCGTCTTGCTCCTGCCACCCCCTGTACTCTTGGTCAGGAACTGCGCCGCGGGGTCGTTCCACCGAGTTTGCGCCTTCAGCTCCTCATTCAGCTCTTCATCGTCCGCAGTCCGCGCCAACGGCATGACCTTTGCCTCCTCGAGCGCCGCCCTCCTAGACTCCCTCTCAGCCCGCTGCACATCACCCATGAGTGCCTCTTTCGCCCCCGCTTCCTTAATCCGCTTCTCTTCCTCCAACCGTCGCGCTTCGGCTCGCTTCATCGCAACGTTGATAATCCGTCCCGAAGCGTCTCGGTATATGGTCTCTTGTGCGTGTCCTTGTTTCCCCTTATATTGCGCTTCTTCTGCCTTTCGCTTCTTCTGCTGCGCCGCTACCATAGCTGCTGTTTGTTCCGCCGTCTGTAGACCCGCGCGAGCGCCCGATTCCATTCGCAGCCCTCCATCGTCTTCATTATCGTCCTGGTCCACAACCATCGGGTCTTCATCGCCCGCTGCCCGCCTCGCATCCTCCTCGGCCATCGCATCCGCTAATATAGCGTCTGCCTCATCCCGTCCAGCATTTTGCCCCGTAGCTGAAGCTGTATCCATACCCGTGTTCGTAGACGACCCAATAGTCTTCCAATTGCTCTTCTTAGTTTTGCGAAACTCTGCGCTTCGCGCGCCTGTCACAACAGGTCCGTACTCATCATTATCTTTTGAACTCAGCGTAGCCGTGCTCCGGAGATCGGGTGGGTCGTCGTCCGCAATTATGAGCCCTTGTGATTCTACTTCGGCGGATTTGGTCTTCTTGCGCTTCTTTTTGGGGCGATCTGTGGGGGGCGCAGGGTCCGCAGTGAGGTAGTTCTTAGCGAGATATTCAGCTAATGAGGAGGATGGCATTGTAGATGGTGTTTCGCTTTTCAGCTGGTAGTTGATATTGGTAATGAGCTCGACTCTGAAAGATCTCCGGATGTTTGGCTTGGCGGCGGAGGCGAGCAAGGCGGGACAACGATTCTCCGGTACGGTATGTTAGTATATGACTTCAAAATACGAGATTTTAGCACAAATCAGCAAGTACATATTTACGACCCCCAGGGTGAATGGGTTGATTAGTTCTATAAGCCGGCTGTTTACATCGGTCATTCGTGGAGTGCGTGTGGTGGTGTTACTTCCTCGAAGACAACGATATCACCAATCCACCATTACAGGCTTGCCCACTCAAACAACCGTCATCAAGACTCTCATCGCAGCCAGATTCAAGATAAAATGGCTCGCACAGAGGAAGCAGAGCACTGGTTTAACGCCGTCTACGCGGCCGTGCGCGAGATCCCCGCCGGAAAGGTAACCTCCTACGGGCACATCGCTCTCTTACTAGGTGAACGTACGCTCTCCCACCTCAAAGGCTGGGAGCATAGACAGCAGTTGTCAGGATGAGAACTGATATATAGAGCAGCCAAACGCCCCCGCCAAGTAGGTATCTGTCTCAAGCACCTCCCTTCCCCGGAGAGCGGGGAGTACTTCCACAGCGGGAACGTGCCGTGGCAGCGGGTAGTGAACTCCAAAGGGATGATTTCTCATCGGTGTGTTTGACCTCTTTTCATATCCGTGTGTGAGGATATTCGAGAAAGGCACCACAATAGGACCACATAGCTGACTATTACTCCGCTAGCGGGCCTGGGAGTGCAGAGAGACAGGCGGAAGCTCTCCGCGAAGAGGGCGTCGAAGTAACGAGCGACAGCATGGGGGAATTCTATATAGATTTTGGTCGGTTTGGGTGGTTTCCTGCCGAATTGCCTAGTGAGGTTTCAGAAGATGGTGATGGTGATGGTAATGATGATACGGTAAATGTAAACGTTCAATGAAGCGAAACCTTATCTGCAAAGAAATCATGCAGCATTTCAGCGAGATCATTGATTGCTGCCCTATCTTCAGAAATTTCAAATCCCGTACATAGAACAGCTATCATACCAGCAGTTATTCCGAATCGTAAATGTGAAATCGCGGGGAATAGATGAACCATCGTAATATATCCATCTCCGACGTCGCTACCCCGTAGGGCGTCTAGACAGGCGAAATAAGTAGGAGAGGAAAGGGAAAGCAGATTCTATGGGCAAGGAATGAGCAGAGTGGGGGAGGGGGATAGAGGATGTTATAAAATGTACGGAGCGATCATAGACAAGCACCAACTCGCCGTGGGCCCAAGATGTGGTAAAATGCGCAAGGAAATCATCACAAAATGAAGGAAAATCGTCGCTCGAGACATATAGTGTCGTTATATCGGAGTCAATCTGGGCGTAGCGCCGCGCCTATCTTCGCTTCACCTCCGTCGCCCATCCCTCGATACCCTCGCCTCGACTGCCGGGCGTCAAGCCCAAGTCGACCTCTTGCATTCCTCGCGTATCCTTCATCCATTCATGAGATGCCATTCCACCGGCATTGGCCCGTCGTTCCGGTAGCACTTCTAGCATCGGCAGGAGGAAATCGCTAATGGCCTTGGCTTGTGCCACCGAGAAGTGATACTTCTCCCGTAGTACATCAGGTAACGACCAGTGGCGGAGTCGGTGAATATTGCGCAGCTCGCCTTTGCGATTGAATATCTCTTGTGACCACCGACCCGAGAGACATAAGGATTTGGGGAATGGCCCGAGCAACTCAATAACTTGAGCTATGTGATCGTCATCCTTGCCGTACCGAGTACCTGATTGAGGATCAAACAGGTAGTCACCGGTGATTAGTTCAAAAACCTACGCGAGTTAGTTATCGCCACGGAAAATTGGGGCAAACTTACCATGCAAGCCATGCTCCAGATGTCGGTGCTAGCACCCCATTTGGATCCCAAAATGACTTCGGGCGAACGGTATTGGCGTGTCTGAATGTCATTTGTAAAGTGGTGGCCCACCCAGCATGCATTACCCAAATCCGCAATCTTCACGGAAATAATGCCGCAGTCGATATCTTCATCGCTTGAGGGCTTGTCAAGCGAAATCCCAGAAACCTCTCGTTCCAACAGGTCGCTGTCATCTGTTAGTGAAGTTCCCTCCAAAAGCCGCTCTACGTACGCAGTTTTTTCTCGTTGCTTTTGTTGTTCATCCTCATCCTTGATGCCAAGCAACTGTCGCATTGAAGGGGCTTCTGATGTGCCTGTTCAATCAGCATAGTCCAATTTTCCGAGATTTGAAAGGTCTAACCTGGCGACTCATTAATAACCTGGCTAAGACTGCTGTGGGAATTTTGCGAGCTGTGTTTGAATTCGAAAGTGGTGTTCAGAGGACTAGGCAATGGCTGACTCCCGGTGATCAACGTCCTGCGCCTCCGCCGACCGTTGCGGTTGTCCTCTTTTTGCTCCTTCTTCGCTTCCTCTTTGACATAGGTCTTGACGATTTGCTCCACGTCGCCGATTTCGATCAGAACGTTCTCCGGTTTCAAATCGGTGTGGATAATTCCGCATTCGCGGTGCAGATAATCTAGACCCAAAAGCACCTGTTTGGTAATCTGCTTCACCAGGGGCATAGGAATTCCCCTGTGATTCCATTTTTTGATGAGGCCCAGAAGATTTTCGCCCAGCACTTCAAATACCATACAAACATGAACACCGTGGGGCCCCTTGTGCTCGAAAGAATCCAACAGACTGACGACATGTTTCCGTCCTGGGTGAGACGGATTGGCCTGGACGATGCGGTTTAACAATTTGATCTCGTCGATGGCAGTTTCGGTATAATGAGCGGCCGATCGGACGACTTTCAGCGCGACGTGTTTCCCCGTTGTTGTGTCGCGAGAGAGCCAGACGGTCGAAAAATGACCCCATCCCAATTTGCGCACGACTACATACCGCCCATTATTGTAGAGTTCGCCAATCTGGACCGGGTGGTAACCGCCCTTGCAGTAATCTTCTGAATCTTCCTCCTCGGCGGTAGTTTCGATCTCTTCTTCGGAGGACGAGGAGCCAGATCGTGACGGCGGGACACTAATTCATGACATCGTTAGAACGTAACACGATGAAGAGAAGAACACAAAGCAGAGAACGGCGACATACTTATCGCTTGTCGGGCCTGTTTGATCGGCCGGGGTCGCGGAATCGCTGGTGACGATGGGCTTCAAGTCGGTGCCCTTTCTCCTCTTCTTATTGGTACTGCCGTTGGTGGCGGTGGCTGCGACGTTGGAGGCCATCTGCTTGCCCTTATTAAGGACAGATTGGAAATCGACGCCTTCCATAGCTCCAGGCGAAGATAGATGAACCGATCGCGAGGAGCGGAGGAAGTATAAGATGGTGGGATGTGAGAAAGAGGGGCTGATTGTTGGGCTGGCAAGACCGCAGCGGAGCGAGGAAACTTGAGAAGCAGGCGGGAGTCGAGGTGGTTGGCGGCGGCGGAGCGGCTTGGGTTGTGCGAAGCTGAGGGGTTCGCCCGCAACCAGAAAGAATAACAAAAACAGCAACAATTTTTGAACAAAAGACTGCAGAGTTTAAAACAAAGCAGAGAGTGCCAGGCGTCAGAAAGGCGGAAATGCTGGGAGAAGAGATTGAGTTGGAAGACCCAGAAGAGGCGAATGACGCAAACGATGGAATCTCCAGATTCAAAGACAGCGACCAGGACTCAAGGATTAAGATTACTCCGTATGGAGTAGTAGTCAACACAAGTTCTGGATTCCAACTGACAAGGAGAGATGCGAGATCGACGATGGAGAATGTCCGCAAGCAGAGATGATGCTCAGCGCAGCACCCAGCACACCGAAGTGGCAAAACCAGCACACCACTTAGCTCATATGAAGCCGATCTCTAGCAGAAACCTTAGCATTGAGAGTTGAGATAAAGTTGACCTGGGAATAAGAACATAATATTTCAGCGGTCGGAATATATACACTCGTACCCCCGCATCTCTGCCCGGCGCCTATCTGACCACCAGCGGAAACCTCAAGAAAACTTCAATAGTCGATGCTAAGAGCTAATTGAAAACTATTGCATATACATAGTAACCATACTATACAGACTACTCCTAGTACAGCTTTGTTGCCCGGAGTGTTCGGATTTCATCGCTGCAATGGGTCCGAAAGAACACAAGCAGTGGTATTGCAGTCTGGCGCGTGGCATTACATCACTAGCACTAGGCAATGGCCAGGTCTCCACAGAACCGGCGTGGAGATAGTGCTATTCTGCGTGTGGACTTAAGCGTCTGATCCCATGTACCACCTACGATGTCGGGTCCTTGTCTGATACGTCGGAGACACTCCCCGCTATTTCTGAAGTCGGGGGTTACACTTTGACATTCATACATACATAGGTTGGCACTCAGCATCCGCAGTGAAAATGACTGCATTTGCTCCTCAACAGGTCGTAAAGAAACCTTAAGGATTTTCCAGTGCAATTCCCCTTTGTAATGACTAGCAAGCATGCCCCAATCTTTCTCATCAATTCACCCTGCCGAATCATATAAGAAGTTATAAGTAGAGCTTCATGCGTTGTATATCTCTACAGACGAATCATTTCGATTGGTTGTGCTTCATGACGACAAGCACATTAAACCTGAGATGTCAAAATTGTATTTGTGCGCTGGAACAATCGTTTTTTTAGAGATATAATCTTGCCGCCGCGCATTCTACCTCATTCTAGGATCCCAAGCGTAATTCTTAAACGTACCGAATAATTGGCAATACTTACAACCGTCCTCAGACGTTGCATTGATGTTCATAGAACAATCTAGGCGTCTTCTCTTCCTCTATGGCTCGGCCGTCTGTGTATCATGGGTAATGGAACTGTTCGGACCTTTATACTCCGCAACCCCAGCATAGACTCAAGGTCAATGCTGCCACCTAGGCACTTGGGGCCTACCTTGACGCACGACAGAGTAGGGAACATTAGAGTATATTCTGTTCTAGGGAAGGCCGTCAGCGACCAGTCCGTGACAAGTAGTATGCATATTGGAAGTGCTGGCATCCACTCATAAAATCAGGCTCCAGATTACAGTCTGACAGCCAAAGAGTGGTATATGCTGAGACTCCCCTGGACCGGTACGGTAGCGAACTAGCTTGTAATTCAGCGAATAATATGCTGGTATGAACCGGAATGATCTTCACCCCTTGGAGTGGCTAGATCAGCCCTCAGTCGGCTTATATAGGGCAAGTAAAAGAGTCAGATAACAGGCTGAGATCGAGCCTTGCACTAGGTTTCCCGTGACCACAACAGGATCTCGCAGTATAATGCAGCTGGGATTCCAAGATCAAGGATAAACAGCCAATCAAAGCGCGACCGTATACGGAGTGTTGGAGATAATCAACGGGTGGCATCTTTTTGTCTACTTCCTTCACATAGTCACTGACCTATGATAAAGCGAAGACCAATATGATATGTACAATTTTTTCCCGATAGAATGCAGTGTTGGGTAGCTATGGTAATCTACTATTTAGGATTTCGTAGGGAGGTAAGTAGTTGACTTACTGAAGTCTTTCTCAAGCTGTTTATGAAGGATGTCATAGTGACGACAACAGGGCCAAGTCATGTGCAGAAGCCCCCTTAATGTGAACAGGAACGCTTTCTCGTGAGCACTTATAGATCAAATTCCAAGCTATCTATTAACCAGATTTCTGTACCTTTACAACAGAACAAAACCGACAAAATGCCGCCGAAACGCAGAACTAGAGCTTCGAAACCGCAACCTGAAAAACAGACCTATCCCTTATCTCCAGACCAGGAAGGGGAATCCCCACGGCGAAATGACGCGAATCAAAACAGTTTCAAAGGTCCTGACGACCTAACGGACAATCCAGAGGAGCCAATGGAGCCTGACGAATTCGAGTCATCAGGGACGTTCCCAGAGACAGACGAAGATATGCCTGAGGAAACAGAACGTGCGGCTGTTGAAGATGAAGACGATTCAGCTTATAAAGAGACTTCCACGGAGAAGAAACGGGGCTTTGCTGGTGGTTACGATGCGCTAAAGTCATACAATGGGAAATATTATTCTGGGATGGCAGTTGGGGGCTCGCACACTTGGACCTATGACCAGGGAATCTGGAAGGAGACCAAGGAGGAGCCGGATCTGTGGAAAATCGACTATAGGACTAATAAGAGACGAGCTAGGAAGGCTCCAAAGGGTAGCGGTGCGCCCGTTGGAACAGAGTACCACTGGCTTATTGTTGGGCATCAGGTATGAAATTCCTTCCCCCAGGTACTTTTGAGCGGCAAAGAGGCCTGTGTTTTTTCAGCTTGAGAGGACTGTATCTCATGATGGTCCCAGTATGTTAAGAAGGTCGATGCCAACACATATGAGACCGTCCTTGAGGGGTCCAAGTATAAACTGGCGTACAAGTCGGCCACTTCGAATTCATGGTCCGTACCGACTGTGAAGAAACAGCGGGAGCGGGAAGTTGAACTATTAGAAGACGCAAAGCTGCGTGTTCAGGGTCTGCCGCCTGTTTCCGAGAAGGTTAAAGTCGAGAAACAAGAGAAAGGACAGAAAAAACTGGACGCAATGTTCAGCCAAGGGAATGTGGCAGGGAAGAAGAGAAAGGCCGGAGAATAAGTAGCTGGTATGGCGGACATGTGAGGCAATGCTGCCTTGCCATGGGACAGTAGTTTCTGGAAAGAGTAAGGAGGGTGTGGTTAATCAGCTTCCTTGGGACAACAACCACTTCGAACGACGTATCTCGCAGCGTTGGCAGCAGCGAGTTTGACGTGGGACATTTTCATAACGGCAGTATCACCAAATAATGTGGTCTCTTTCTGCCTTTTCTACCATCATCACCAAGGCGTCAGCAATCCCGTATGAAAAGGCGTATCCTCCACCCCCAAACCCATATGCTGACAAAACAGTGCGGTCCCCAATTTTCTCAGAGTCAAGTCGAAAACCTCCTTCTCGTGAAGGACGGATTCCAATGATATAGCTGAGGGACTCTTCCGGTGGATCTGCGGGTACGATCTCCGGGGCAAGACGATGCGCCCGGGCAATTTCGTCCTTTGAAATCTCCATGTCTACTTCTGGTGACCTGCTGTCGTTAGTAAACGAGTCACATACTAGGTTTCCTAGCTTACAGAGTGTCTCTTTGCTTGACCCCTCCTAGGATCACGCCTTGGGATAATGGTCGAGGAATAATGTATGTGTACTCCTTGCCGTTTCGAAAGTAGAGAGTCTGGCAGTTTCTCGTACGGAAGAACACATTCTGGCCCCGTTCAGGAAAGCATCTTTCATCACGCACGTCCTTAAGATACTTGCTTCCAATACCGCTCGCGTTGATGAAGATCCTCGATTCGGGAAATAAGGCGTATAATTCCTCCAAAGACTCAACTCGCTTCCGAACGAACTGGCCCCCGAGGGATATAATCTTTTCCCGGAGCCAGGGCATGTGTCGTGAGGGATCAGTAACCGCAGTTTCGTAGGCCCACCCGCAATTGAAATTTGGAGGATATTCACCCGGATTGAGATCACGGAACTGCGCCGTTTTTAGACAAGAACAACTATATTCGCCAGAGTCTCCCTACCTTATTAAGCACTGTCTTCCCCCAAGCGGAAGAGTTCTCGGGAGGAGGTTGCTCGACGTATTCACGGCCATCAACGACACAGACCCCAGAGTCAGGCTCGTCTCGCGCCATCTTCAATAAATGCCGGTGGGTAACAGCCTGGATATAGCGGTGATCGGCACTAATACCAGACGCTGCATGCCATGCTGCTCCAGCCCAAGCTGAAGCATAGAATATGTTTTGGTCACCGGGAAGGAATTCAGCCACTAAGGTCACAGAGAAGCCGTCGAGAAGAAGCTGTCTGGCCGTCGCACATCCTATAATTCCTGCACCTAGGATAACGATTGGCCGTTGGGGGAACGGGACACTGCTGGAAGGATGGGTGCAGTCTCCCATGGCGTTTGATGTTCTTGTTACCTAGCGAGGACGAACGTCGCGATGCTCTCTATATGTATGAATACCTCGAGGGAGTGATAATATGACGAATCCCGGACCCCTGGAACAAGGCTGGATGGGACAAGATATAGAAATTATTGAAAAGGTGAGCCGTCAACGAGCAGCAAGGGATTTGTAGATTGGTGGAAATAAGAGGACAGCGCCGGAATGCCATTGCAACAGAGACTCTCCAATCTATTTTGATTGTCAGTTTCCTCTTCCGACATCGCGCCGTGGGGTTTATCGATGCGGATGGAGACGGTCGGCTGTATCCGCTGGTTGATGGTCAAGGCTCATATTCCCCTCTTCTGCATCTCGTTTGCTGGATTAGTCGGATTTCTGGCCCGGCATCAGTCCACTCTGCCAAAGGGAGGTCACGGCATGGCGAATGACCGGTTGGTTGTGGCTCCAATCCAAGCAGCCTGCCAGCTTAAACTGGAAGGAGAAGATTGACGGGCGGATCATTCCGACGGGGACCGGGTCTCGCAAATCGGACTGGGACTCACTTGCAATGGCGTGCGAAGTGGACTTTCAATATGCTAGAAGTAGCCGTATTCGTGTTACATGGCTGGAGCCTCGTATGCATATATACAAATATTCGTAGAAGAAGAACTCGACTTTTAATGGCTACAACGCAAGCGCCTGTGTAACAGCCAGAGCGGTGGAGGATGTGCGGCCTCAGGCACGTAATCTCCTCTTCCGCAGGCTCTTTTTTCCACTCCTCAAACCGTTCCTGAGTTGACAACCGTCTCAGTCTCACCGGCAACAACACAACCCGAAAACGTTTTATGATCCTTCCGACCCGATAATTACCATACCCAATTACCGACGCCCCCGTTGATCTCGGTGATCAACGATCAACCCCAGGGGTATTGACTCCACCTGGCTCGTTCTTGGATAACCCACAACAGAGGTCTCGATCCCGCGCTCCCAGCGCTGGATCTCATCCGCCGGCTTCGGCGTGTCATGGATGATGCGGGAAAGTGAAGCGAAATCTCTTAGCGGAGGCTCGTGCAAGGTGGGTTGCATCCGATTCTGCGTCTCAATGCGATCTCATTGGGCTTCTCGTCAACTGCGAGACAGCGCCTGAATCATGATATTACTACATTGAGTAATATCTCAGCGGCCTGAGTCCGCCTTCTGCAGGCCAAGTACTGATACGATTATCACGTTTTCACAGGAATCGCCGATTAATAACGTGGAGAGCAATGACGCAGTCGACAGAAATGCCGTCCTTGACGACCACGATGCGGAGAAGATCCTCCCCTATGAGGCGGACGATTCGCCCTTCCCGGAAGTGCGAGCTGTCGTTCGGCCTGTAGACGACGTGGAATTGCCTCTAAATACGATCCGAATGTGGATAATTGGCATTCTTTTTACAATTGTATGCGCACCTTCAGCGGTTTGACCTCTCGCTTTTTTTCACTTTCCGAAGCTGATTGAGAGTGCTATCCTAAGATCGGAAGTGGATTGAATCAGTTTTTTAGTCTACGGCAACCTAGTGTCAGAATTAGCGCGCTGGTCGCTCAACTGGTAGCATATCCAATCGGCTGTGCGTGGGCGAAATGGATGCCGTTGGGCTGGCTCAATCCAGACCGCCGCTTCAACATCAAAGAGCATGCCCTGATCACGATAATGGCCAATGTCTCCTTCGGATCAGCTGCGGCCACTCAGGTCATTGAGGCAATGGTCAAATTCTACCATATGCCGTCGCGAGGCGGCTTTCAAGTACTCCTTTGCATCACGACTCAACTATTCGGGTTCGGCGTCGCTGGGATGGTTTCACGCTGGCTCGTGGAACCAGCGACTATGATCTGGCCGCAGGTCCTGTCAAATGCAGCCCTTCTTTCTACTTTGCACTCGAAAACCAATAAAGTCGCCGACGGATGGACAATCACGAGGCAGAAGTTCTTCCTCCTTGCCTTCGTTGGTGGCGCCCTCTGGTATTTTCTTCCGGGGTATTTGTTTACCGCCCTTAGTATGTTCAGCTTCGTGTGCTGGATAGCACCAACAAATGTCGTGGTCAATCAGCTTTTTGGGCAGAAAACCGGATTGGGAATGTCGCTTTTGACCTTGGATTGGTCTCAAGTTGTCTTCGCCAACGACAGCCCTCTCCTAGTCCCTTTCTGGGCAGGTTTAAACGTTATGGGATCGTTTGTCCTTTTCTTCTGGATTCTGGTCCCTATCATCTATTATACGAACACATGGTATTCCGCTTACCTGCCGCTTCTGGACTCCAACACCTTCGATAACACTGGTCGCATGTACGATACACGCCGTGTAATGAACATTAACAATGGTACAGTCAACGTGGAGGCTTATCGAAACTACTCGCCGATGTTCATACCCGCTGGGTTTGCCGTCACCTATGGCGTGGCATTTGCCAATCTCACTGGGATATTCGTTCACACGGCACTATACCATGGAAAGGACCTACTTCAGCAATGGAGTGGTCGACACAAAAAAGATATTCATTCTCGGCTCATGCAATCATATACCCCAGTCCCCTGGTGGTGGTTTGGCGCAGTAAGCCTTCTGATGTTCATACTCAGTATTGTGAACAATGAGGTATGGGAAACGCGCCTGCCGGCCTGGGGCGTCCTTCTTGCCTTCGTGTTGCCGATAATATATTTCATCCCTGTGGGCATTATTAAAGCCCTGACGAACATTACGAGTAACCAACTGAATCTAATCACCGAATTCATCGGTGGGTATGCCTTTCTCGGGAAGCCTGTCGCCAACATGGCCTTCAAGTTCTACGGGTATGTGACGGTCTCGCAGGGACTAGAGTAAGTACCAACAGTCAATTATCATGTGTCCTCAATGTCTCTAAATGCAAATCCAGATTTGTCGCAGACATGAAACTGGCGCACTACCTCCACATTGCACCGCGCACCCTCTTTTTCGCGCAGGGTTTCGCCACGCTTATTGGCGCAATCGTGCAATGCGGTGTCACGGTATTTATGCTCACCCGTTTCGACGGCATCTGCACCCCGCATGCCGACGGCGGCTTCACCTGTCCGCACGGTCTAGTCACATTTTCCTCATCTCTGATCTGGGGTACGTAGTGAATTCTGCAACCTGATCTATAGACCTTTAACTAATTGACATTGCCAAACCAGGCGCCTTGGGCCCCGCCCGCAACTTCAGCCCAGGCCAAATCTACGGGAATCTCCTCTGGTTCTTCCTCGCCGGTCCTGTGGTTGTCATTATCACCTACCTTCTTGGGCGCCGCTGGAAGGCAGCAAACTACATATCTTGGCCCGTCGCATTCGGCGCAATGAGCATGGTCCCGCCTGCGACAGGGATCAACTTTTCGTCATGGTGGGTTGTCAATGTTATCTTCAACGGTCTTGTCAAGCGCAAACGTCCAGCTTGGTGGTCGAAGTATAGTACGTCATCTCTTGCTTCAAGTTTTCTTCCTCAAAAATGTGTACACTGGCTAACAATACCCAGACTATGTCCTCAGCGCAGCCTTAGATTCAGGCGTCGCTGTTTCCACCGTCGTTATCTTCTTTTGTATCATGCTACCTGCTGGGCCGCTGAGGTGGTGGGGGAACGAAGTCTTCATGAGAACGGCCGATGGTCGCGGCACGCCTTGGAAGACTGTTCCACCCCATGAACGGTTCGGGCCTACGACTTGGGAATAATTAATTACGCTTCGATCTAAACTAGAGTTTTGTATATAATATTTAGACTAACTAAGGTAATCTTGTGTACATATCGCATCATTGTTTGGGAAACAAAAGCACATGGCATAGCAGCCATATCCAACGCTCCATATCCAGGAGTTTCTATAAAGTATAATACGTCGCCATTTCCTCCTGAAACCAATCGTAAGAGTAAAACAACTGCTCTGCCATCTGAGGATCCATAACGGGCATCGTCCTAGAGGCATCAACCAACAATACATCGTCCAGAACCGGAGCCAGCGGAACTGGCGGCGCCATATACACTGGATTTACCACCGGTTGCGGTTGAGGTACCGGCGGAGGCACCATAGCCTGCTGCTGCTGCCGCTGATAAGCCAGATGGCTGAAGATAGTGGTACTTTGCGCGCGGAACGTCTCAGCCAGTTTATCAACTCCAGCTCTACGTTTTCCGAAAGCCTCGAGGATAACAACGACGGCCTGAATCGCCCTTCGCATCATCAACTCGTCTGGCTCCCAAACGGGTCCGAGTCCCTCGTTCACGCTGTGGAAGTTTCGATTCAGGCACCAGAGGATCGTTATGCCAGCGAAATAGAGCTGGCTGAGCGTGAGCCAAATCCATTTCAGCTTACCGGCACAGTAGCTTTCCCAGTAGGAGCGGATCACGGCAATGCTGGCGTTGCCGCAGCTGATGATGCTCGTTTGGTCCGGGGTTGGGTTGCGTGGGCTGGGGCGGTAGAGGAGAAGAAGGGTTGTGGCATGCAGATAGTCGAAGTAACTGGTTGAGTAGAGAAGGGCTGGCGGGTAGACAGGGCTGGTGCTGCGCCATTCATCAAGCTCTTGGCGGAAGTGCCGCAGGTTGATGGAGAGCTCGGTGGGGGTTGGTGGGGGCTGGTTTGTGCTGTATACTGTAGGCATTAGATTCTTTAGTAAGGCTGTGCTGTTCGGAGCATTTGGCAACGAGGGCTTACGGTAACGGTAGATTCGGGAGAAGATGCGGCGCAGCTTAATGACCTGTATTGGAATGGTCATGGAGCTGGCTCCTGGCGTTTCGGTTCCGTCGTCGTTCAACTCTCGTGGTAGGGATACCGTGATATCCTCGTCAGCAATCCCCAGTGGCCTGCCTAATGTGCTGGCGATCAGTCGATCCAGGTTGTAAAGACTCCAAAAGGCGCGCTTTGTCATTTCGTCATCGTGTAGATTGGTGGGATGCCGTGCTTTGTGCAAACCTAAGCTGGTAGTAAGTCGTAGAGCAGTGCCCAGAACGTGCCAGATGCTGGGACCGGTGGTTGCGAACAGGGTATAAAGAGCGAGGCTGAGCAGTGCGCGGAGCGCGGTAAGATCTTCGTTGTGCAAAGCTATGGAAAGCGTTTTATTACTTGCACGATAAAACTCCATAGCCCTCGTCTCAGCATCCTCCGCAGACCCGATAAGCAAGGAAATGCCGATCGTGATGTGATAGCTGTGGTGCACCTCCGGGCTAAGGATTTCGCCAGCATAGATCCGTCGAAGATTGTCGAAGAACTCGACACGGTGGAGAAATGGATACTGATACCCCATGCTATCAAAGTACTGCCCAGCCACCTGCTCGGCTTCCTCTAACGATGCCAGTCGGAGAAAATGCAATGGGGAAGCGGAAACGACGGGTCGGGCCATGGAAGGGCGACGGTGCTCGAGTTTGTCGCGAAAGATCTCACCAACATTGGGGAGCTCAGTCCCCACAGCCGACGGGTCGTTTGACGCTGGACTCGCGCCTGAATCGAGACCGCTTGTAGATCCTCCCACTGTGGAAACGTCTTGCGGACTGCTACGATCAACCTTGATCAAGATGGCAGGCAGCTGGTGCCAGGAATTCGGGTCGCCATCCTCGTCCAACGCGCTGCCAGTCGGTCTGTCCGCAACGGCAACACCAGTCTTGCGCCGGACAATCTCTTCTAGCCATTGTACGCGGTCCTGGAGCCGCTCGAGCTGGTCGCGAGGAACGGAGTTTGTGATTTGCGGGCCGGGCGGCGCGATGGTGCAACGCACACCGGCTCGAGTACAGGCGGAGCAATTAGGATAGCGAAAGTCACATTTCTTCTTCCGTTTGCGGCAGAAATCACAGGCGGTTGAGACGCGCTTGGGACGCGATGTGAGACGGTGCGGTAGAGACGGAGGGGGAGCGGCCGTCGACTGTGTTGACGGCGAGGGAAGCGAAGTCGCGGGCGTTGAGGATGAGGTCGGGAGGGGCAGCTGCGAGGATGGAGGGGGATCGACTTGGAGACGGAACCTGCCCAGTTGATGGCGGAAATCGGGGTCACGGTTCGTCATGGCGGCTCGAACCGCTGCATCCTGAGGGGCGCAGAAGTCCAGTTGTTGACAGTTGAACACTGTCAAGGCGTTGAGGGAGAATTCTTTGCCTGCAAACGCGGAGGCGTACCTAAGATGGCCGATCAGTGGGCCGTGGGCCGCACCCAACGATCCTCGACTCTCCCGTGTCCTCAATTACTGTTGATCATGCTTGATTTTCTACGTGGACCTGGATCTAGAGTAGATACAGCGATAATTCATGCAAGAATGTTTTCTGCCGAGTCCTCAGCCTGTTGGTCGGGCATCAGATCTGGAACCCGGTCTCCGCTTCCACCGCGCTGCGACATCATACGATCCTCCACCCTTACTGACCGCAGGGGACTATTAATTTCGGTTTTTATATTCCGAGGAGCATGCCAGGCTTTTATAATAAGTACTAGAGGGCCCAGTAATAATGTAAGCCTTGTATCAGGACTAAGGATCGTGATGTTGAACGGGCTTGGCGATTAAACACACCATCCTTCGTCGATGAAACGATCGGCCTCTGCAGGCACATTCACTGCCTGAATTAGGAGCAGTATGATATACCAGCGAACTAGCATCGCTATCGCTCTTTGTCCTTTATCGCTTCGTTCACATTCTCGCATGGATTGGTAAAAGATATACAATCCCAGTCGACAGTCGGGAACACCCTCGCATTGAAAGCAACATCGGAGCAAACCGGTAGAATCGGTCTCAATAATCAATGCTTATATCCCCCGTACGGCGACGGTGTCGATAAGGCTTCTGGTGGTCTATGACCGCGTCTCAATGGCGACAGCTGTGACGATGCAGTGCTGGGACCCGTGCGGCAATGGGCGCCTCAGGATGTCCCTGATGGCGTATCATTCAGGTATAATATTATGTCCAGACGCCCCACGCAATGACATTAATCAGCACGCAGATGAGCAGCGTTCCCAGATTTTGACTTTATGGAAACTGGTTGGGTTACCTTGACGGTCAGCCTCTAAACAACCTCACGGACAGTAGCACGTACCACGTTTGAATTTGGACGGAAGGAACAGACATCAAACTACTGCAACACAGTTGCGGTCACAGAGCTGGGCAATCCTTCGTGGCGCCAACCCACAATCCTCCAAGATATGATTTTCTTGGAACGTGACCCCGGTATAGCGTACCGACGGGCTTGCGATCGCTCGTGCATCCAAAATATCAACAATGGAAGAGAATCTTGGTACGCAAAGGAGAGAAATCTCCTAGGTTCTACCTCGATCGAGATATCGCGTGCTCTGAAGCCTGAATGGGGGCTGAACGCGGTGCAGAACGCGGTGCAGCCCGCTGTCTGAGTCGAGCTGGGTCTTATCTGTGTTGCAAAACAGATTTCCAGTTTCGATACCTAGTGCGTTTGGGAGTCAGTGCGCTTGGAGACAATGCCTTTGGGTCGTTAACTGCCACCTCGCAACTGACGCCTTGAGTGAGTTCCAAGGGCCAGACTCGATCGACGCCACAGTGGCCATCCTGCCAACTCAGCTATGTCCAGTAGCGCTGCAGAGAGTCAGCGACAAGACTGGATCGGGTCTCGGAGGCTGTCCGAGTAGGTGAGGTCGGTGAGGGCACCAATCAGGGCTGTCAACGCTTGATGACTCAGCAACCCGGGGGATTGCGGGGAACCGCTACAGTCGAAAGACACGAAGGAGCCGGCTTTCAGCGTCACCCCAGACTTTCTCCAGCTCATCCCCTGCCTCATCGTCCATCTGCCTTGCATCGTCCTGGCTAGCCTCATCTTCGGTCCAGCTGTATCGATGGGTATCTTCACCCGCCGATGTGACTGCCATCATCGACTTTCCACTTAGCTGGAAGCTCAGCTCCCTACTTGCCATGCGAATCGGTAGGGGATGCGAGCGTTGTCGTCTTCGCCATATTAAATGCACTATTGGTGAAGGTGCTTCGTCATGTAATGAGTGCTCGCGTCTATCGCGGGCGTGTCGTCTTGACCCCCCGTTCCGTTTCAAAACTGTCCGCCATGTATACCAGAAATGTCAAGGGTCCTCATCCAAATTTGAGCTCGCGTGGTCTTCCCGGCAGCCTTGGGTGAAGGTCCCCCAATCTCGTATGTTCTCAATCCGTCTCCAGCTCTATCGATCAGTACTGATTTGTTTAGTGATGTTCATTGAGGAATCTGCGGAAGATCCCGACTTCGATGTTATACCCGATGTCGTGAGGAATAACCAACTTCATTCTGATGGGGCGTCGGTGGTGTCACAAGCACAGATCCCTCACACACCCAGTCCGCGCGAGGATATAACTCAGCCTGGCAATCATGAGCATTTATTAGCTCAGTTAGCCCGTACCAGTCCAGACGAGCGGCGCACGATATCGTCCATCAGTATATCTCCAAAGCCCGCGAACGGACCTTCTCCGTTGCCATCAGTGAGTACCTGGGCCGACTTTTCACCGTCTTTAAGCTCTCTCAGTCCTCGCCCAAACTCCATCTCATCCATGACGACGCGCGAGGCTTCTCTTCTCCGCTCGTTCATCCAAACCCTAGCTCCCAGAGTAGGTCTGTGTATCCTGGCGAGTCGGAATATACACTGACCCGTTAAGTTTGATGTCTGCGATCAGAACTCGCATTTCTCAACTGAGATTCCTAGGAGAGCCCTTCAGGTGCCAATGATCATGAAAGCGATTTTAGCGTTTTCCGCGCGGCATGCGGCGATCATGTCTGGGTCAGAAGATTGGGAGGCCGCAGAGTACCACAGTCAATGCGTTGAAATGCTCATCCGAGCGCTTTCCAAAGCCGAAGGGTTTTACGACGACAACATATTGATCACCGTGGTGATTCTACGTGTCTACGAGGAACTGGAGCGGGCCACGGACGAAAAGTGTCACTGGCTAGGATCTACCCGACTCTTGAACACGATGTCCAAATCGGCGTCTTCAGGGGGGCTGGCGGAGGCAGTCAGCTGGCAATTTCTGCGGCAGGCGATATATGCTTGTCTTGTTGAATATCAGCCTATGCAGCTTAATTTAGAGAACTATGAGCGCTCTTCGGTGTTCCAGCGAATGGATGATGCAGCTTATGCCAACAGAATCATTTTCTTGTGCGCGAGAATTATCCAGCTTCGCTCGGAACCGAACGGATACAGCTTCACCGAGAGCGATTGGCAGTACTTATCCGACTCTGTTGACCAGTGGTATCGAGAAAAGCCCATCAGTTGGCAGCCGTTGAAGCACCAGGAGGCTAACGCCGGGGAAAATAGACCTTTCCCGGAGTTGTGGTTGGTGTCTCCGCCAGCAGGTACGTCTTTCGCATTACCGGACCGATCGATACTGACTGTTTAGTCGTTGGCCTTCAATACTACCATGCCTGTCGCATTATCCTTGCGACTTCAAATAACCACCAGAGGATTGTGATGGACTACGAACGGGCTAGACTTAGGCGTATAGAAGAGGTTCGTTCTGAGTTGGACTTTACTCGGCATTATCTGACCGTTAAAGCAAACTATCGCGTACCACCTCGTCAACGTGATTGGGTTGTCAAAGTCAAACGAAACAGTTATCAACGCCTATTTTATGGGTTGCCATCTACTACATCGATGTATGCATTGCGCTCGTCGAATCCATACCACGCTAACAGCACATAGATGGGTTCTGCCTCCGACATCCAGCTGAGCATCTGGGTTCTATTGAATTCCTCGAATCTGTGGAAAAGCAAATCGGCTGGCCAACAGCCTGGATTGTCCGCCAGCTCGAAGCTGAGTGGAATGAGCTTCATACCCTCGACAGTAGCTGGAGCCCGCGTTTCTGACGGGCTCTCTATTTTCTTCAATTCCTAATTGTCTTATAGATATATATTTCTTTAATAATATTTCTTTCTCTCATAATTTCTGGGCCTTCCCGTTATTGCCGCAGAGCTCGGATACAACTAGGATATAGCGACTACAACGAAGCCACTTGATGTCCGGGCTTTTTCCGTTATAACCGAATTAGACGATCACGCGTGGCGTTTCCAAGCCTTGCAACTCTCAGCGTTTTCGTCTCGGCAGCCCCATCTCAACTTAAAAGTGTTCGTGCCTTTTAGCCGTTTAAAACTGCTGGATTTTAACTCTTGAGTTGTCCACTATTCCACTCTACTCTGCTCTCCACCCAGACACAGAACCCCGTCGGTTCGCTCGTGTCAGCGCGCTTGTACATGCCTGTCCGCTGTATATACTCATCCAAAGATATGTATACATCATGCAGTCGCCAATAGTCTTCCCTTAGGAGTTCCGGATATGGTACTTGAAAGGCGCATACTTGTAACAAGCTCAGACGCTATGGAAGTACTCTTTTCCCACTCCGGCAATATCCCCGGCAATATCCTAAAATATAGCTTTGCCTCTGCGCTGGGTACCCTCATAACCGCCACTCCATGATCCGGAAAAAACCCTGCATGTTGTTAAACTAGAACCAGACTTAGACATTGGATGGCTAGACCACAGTCCTGCACCGGCGAAGCGCCAGCGGAACCATCACAGTGACATTGTCTACAGGACTATCACCTGCACTCTAGGAGTAGGGTTGACCAATACTAGTAGACTCGAGGACCGAGCCAGAAATGATGTTGCCTGGTTTAATGCACCCGTGCGGAGTTGCAATCAGGGTCTCGACAAGAATAGATCGGATTGGGAAGGTCGCGACTCAATCGCAACTGAGAGTACGATTGGTCCTTAAGCAGGACCCTGGAATAAGAGTGGCAGATGCAGAGATAGGTGGGTCAACCAGCGAGGCAGTGCGGGTGTTGATCTTTACATCAAAGCTCCTCAGTCCCATCAGGCACCGCTGTTCCACAACCGTAGCCCTAGACAGTCGGTCTTTGAAGTGGGCTCTGGTCCTATGCACGCCTTCTCAGTAGCCATTCAGCTGGAAGCTTGAGTAGCAGGTTAAAATTTCATGCGAGATTAGTTTCTGGAGAATACAATAACAGATCAACAATGTCCAAGTGCAGCCAAGCAAGCTAAAGTCCTAGTCCCGTCGACTGCAGTGAATTCAAATTAAAAGCAAGCCCCTCAGGCATCGCATCTTGTCCTGAGCTCATGATGCATTTCCTTGACAGTCTCCCCATGCCATGCTAATGCTATCCCTACTCGTTCTCCATGCGCTTACGGGCTCCGTGCCCGTCTCAGCCCAATCCTGTACAGCCGCCTAACCCTACCTTCCCCTCCAATGACCCAACTAACAACCACGTTTTCAGGTGCCTCTATAACAATATCCTCACAAGCATCCGCAGATTCAGCATTCGACAGATGCAGCAGCATAAGCGGCAGCGTGACAATCGCTCCCTCCGCATCAGGGACCCTAGCCCTCGACGGACTGGAGCGCATCAGCGAGGACCTGATCATTGAGTCCACGGACCTCGTCGGCATTTCTATACCGGATATCGAGGATGTCGGCGGCTCAGTCACTGTCACCGGGAACGAGCAACTGAATCGTCTGAGTTTAGGTAGTCTGTCCAGTATAGGCGGGGATCTAGAGGTGCAGGGGAACAATGCGCTGGTGGATCTCGTGATGAATAGTTTGGAGGTAGTCCGCGGGGGTATGCATCTGGCTGGAGAGTTTAACAGGTAGTCGGGTCTCTTTCTGCTATTCTGCGGCTTTGTAAGTTTGGTTGCTGATGCTTGCTGCAGATTTTCCTTCGAAGAACTTGAACGCGTTGGCGGGGAATCGGAGATCGTTTCCACGGGTTTGGCTGGATGTGCGGGCATCGACGCCTTAAATCAGGCTGGTTCGGAAGAGGCTGAGGGCGAGGTCTTTCGGGGCTCGTATACCTGCGCTACTACGAGTGCCTCGCCGACATCTACATCAACCTCATCAGATGCCGCGACAGACTCCAGCGCCGGCTCGGGCCTCGGCGGCGGCGCAATAGCAGGTATCGTTGTCGGCGTGGTCGTCGGCGTGCTCATAGTTCTCATTCTCATTTGGCTGCTTCTCCGCAAGCAGCGGAAGAACCGTGCTATTAACGACGCTAATGCTGCTGTCATTGGCGGGGGTTTCTCAAGTGGTGCAGCGGCTGCCGTCATGGCGAAGTCGAAGGACGAGGAAAAAGGCCTCAACCACAACACAAGCCCGAACGCGAGTCCAACGGAGGGCTCTGCGCCGGTGTTAGCAGCAGCAGGAGGAGCAGGAGGAGGATCGATACCACGCCGCCCTGTCTCAACCGCCACAACGTCCATATCCTCACCAAGTACCTATCATCCATCGTCAACGTTTCCCTCCTCCTTAACAGCTGGCACATCGAATCGGTCCTCATTGCCTCTTCCAACAGCACTAATACCGGGAACTAACGGGTCTTCGAACCCTCCAGGCGGTAGACCAAGCGACGGAGAAGGCGATGCGCTCTTCTTCACCACCACGCCTTCTGCAGGGCGACCGCCTCCGCGTCCAGCACGTCAGCCATCTGAATCTGATGTCCCAATGCTGGATAGTGAGAATGTGCATGAGGTTTCGGGGGTTGCGGTACCGGCGAGGGAGGAAAAGAGGTCAGAAAAGGTTGTTGAGGAAGGGAAAGTGTTTGAGCTGGATGGGGGGTTTGATGGGGCGAGACATCAGAGGGCTATAAATGGGGAGCCTGAGGCTGATGCCAGACAGTAAAAGGAATAGTATGACGAGCCAATGAAAATGGCGATCAATGTCCAATCTGTCGTGTCCTATCTAAGCTAAACAAGCTATCTACCCAAGTGAAGAAATAAGGCAAGGGGTATAACCACCACGAACACTATCCAAGTCATGCACATTCTCATTCTTTCATTCCGAACTCGCCAGACACCGTTTCAATGTAATGCAGCGTATGCGTCCGGACTCACTCATGATAGGTACTTAATATACAAAGGTAGGTCAAGTCGACGCAAAGGGGATAAAAAATAAGCAGGTGGGAATTCGAACTATTCAGAAAGCAAAAGCAAGTGAAGGGGTAAAAAGGGTTCCGTCAGTCGTCTATATTACGTAGGTAGATTTTATGAGGCCGGAGCTGGGGCGCGCACTGCCTGCAGTGTCTCGCCTGTGTCTGCCAGTGGGCCGCACCATCCGTAAACGTCGCAGCGGCATTGCTCGTAGCGGGGACAGCTGTAATCGAGCTGGTTAGCGAGTGGATGGGAGCAGAATGCGATCGGGACATACTAAATAACTTCCATCCCAAAGATAATGTGCCAGATCTTCTCGTATACCCAGCCAACCCCAAAACTGTCTGTGCGCTCTGTCTCTGCCGCCCACTTCAACATCCGCTCGTAGTCATGCCTTGGTCGCTGCAGGATGCGCTCGCGGCTTACGGCAAACTGCCCGCAGCATACATTCCCAATATGCTCGGGTACCTGCTCAGCAGGAACATTGAAGATCGTTTGGTATACCTCCGGGAAAAATGCGCGGATATCGTTCTTTTCGATATCGATCTGCGTGGGGCTCCAGGGGTGCACGCTCGTCGGACACCCAGGGTCATGCTGGCAGCGCAGATTGACGTATCCCATTGCATCCACGGCCTCGAGACGGAGATTGCGCAGGGCGTTGCTGGTGAACGGGCCAAAAAGGTCGTTGTGCCATTGGTTGATGTTAGAGTGGATGAAGAGCGAGTACGGCGGGAGTTTATCGTAGTGATCCACGATATAGGACAAGTAGGCGGTTGCTTCGCGGCCGCGGGTTGTGCGTGGAAGGAGGAGGCGCGGGTCTGGTTTCTCGTCGGTGCTGTAGATGAAAGGGATCGTATCGGGGCCGCTGTGAAACAGTAACACAAGTCAGTCCTTCGCTGTTCCGCTTGGGATTCTAGGGGTAGACGAACCGCTCCCTGCAATATTCGAGAAGCCACTGCAAGTCCTCAGATTGTGTAGCTGCTAGTACGAGCCCGACTCGACTTGTATTGCTGTATGTCGCTGTGATTTCGGCGAGTTCACGGATGACCTGGTCGTGAAGCGATTCTTGCGCTGCGATGACGCCGTCAGTACTGTCGACTGACTGCGCACTCTGTAAAGACGAACCTCGCTGAGCTGGCGTCATGGGAAATGACCCTCCGCCATACAGGAATAATGTGAGACTGCTCAGCAGCAGAGCGAGGAACGTCAAGCCAGTGGTCCGGGGGGCTGGCCAACGGAAGAGTCGCCGCTTGGCCATCAGGACGAACCTCTCCGCGGATCAGAGAGGCGGGCGCAATGGACGGCAAAGAAGAGAACTGGCGAAAAACGACCGGATGGAGTCTGGGAAGAAGACCTTACGACAATAAATGATACATGGGGGGAGGTTGAAATTGGCTGAAGTCGAGGTCCAGGTCGCCGTGTCACTAACCCATTTGGGAGTTCCACCTTTCACGCCTGGCCTGCTGGGCAGCGCCGCACGTACGTAAGCAGCCAGCTGGAACGCGCATCTCTGGCGCTCGGCAGGGATGGAGCAATAATAGGGGCGAATGGCGAGCGCTTGGCGGCTGAGAGCCAATGAAAGCACTTTCCTTTTCTCTGTGGCGCATAGTATAAGAGCAATTATTGGCTCATCGTCTTGGGCTTGTCCTTTTCTGAAATAGTGTGGCTCGGCTCTGGGCGCTCAATCTCATTCTTTATATTTAGAACACGAACTTCATCAAATGGGCAACAGACAGACATTGGATATTCCTTATTTACAGCTTAATACGATGTATCATCTACTGATTTGGTATCCAGAGGTGCGAGCACTGTGTATAGATCGCAACATTCCAGCATGAGTCCCAATGAGTGCATAACCACAAGACAACAGATGATTCACCAGAATTGCGGGTTCGCATAATGTTCGGGAACGGTATCACAACCAGACACTGTTTTGGGGCACAGCAAAGCCAGCATTGAATGGATTCTAACTTGCGGAATGCAAATTAGACGGCCTGATTAATCCCGTCTTTCTGTTCTTCCTTATAACAATTATCGGCTTTAAACTAGCCTGACAATGCCCGGCACGTGCTCACTTTCCTGTTCGGTTTTATAGGAATTGGGGCTACGCAATGCGATGATGAAGATACCGAAGGTGTCAAGAAAATGACATATGGGCGATATTCATCAGCCCTGCATTCTGATTGGTGATTGAGCGGCTTGGTGGCTTGTTCAAGGATTGAGCTTAAATTCTAGTGTTGTACTTGTGCTTTGTGTGTTCCTATATATATTTTGACGTACTCGACTAGAAAGTAGCTAGGCTCGTTTCAATCCAGAAGAGCGCACATTACTGTTAAAATCCAGCATACACGATATACTCCGTTGTCTCTTTCAGGTGCCATTTTATAATTAAGTGATCATAACCAAGTGATTATATTTAAGCGATGCTCAGTTGGCTGAGCCTCTTAAACTAGACACACCTTTGCTATGCGATTGAATAGAGGACATGCTATAAGCCACTGCACTCATTATCAGTAATAATTCATTGACCTCGAGTAGACCTGCGAACATAGAACTAATGTCCTCATTCAGCTAATTTTTTGTATTAAACGAGAAGCGTAACAAAGTTTTGTACGCATCGTGGGTACTCGGCTCACTCTAGGTCGTACTGGGAATGTATGGCATTACGGACATAGTTGCTCATATAGTGATTTTGAGCTGGATAGTGACGGTTGGGAGTACCCTCACAAATACATTTCTACAACGAATGGTATTCCTGCATTATTCTTGCATTAGTATTGGCATCCGTCCCTGTTTGCTAGAGACTTGAGGTCATAGGTGAACATTCTGACAGCTTATGGCGAGAACTGACAAGGAGTGAATTCAGTAAGTCGTTCTCGCCCCACCAAACTGGCAACTGACCCACTGGCTGTGGAAGCTGATCAGGAATGTGCCAAATAAATACAGCAACATCGTCAACATAATGCTACTCTCTAGCCACGCGCTCGAGCATACCCTGTTCGTATAACACTAGTCAAGGCTTTGAGAAGGGAAGATTTATGGTGCCAATACCTCGCCTGTCATTGAGTCCTTGACATAGGGCCGTGGCCGACCAGATTGGAAGATACTGCCATACGGATCCGGTACCGACCTCATTCGGCCGGCTAGGAATTTAGGGCTTCGCAAGGTTTGCGGCTGGGATGGGTGAGATAACAATCATAGACCACTCGAACTAGGACGGCTTGAGAAATCAGAAGCTTGGGATGTCCTCTACACCCGCTGGCATTTTGTAAGGCTTCCGCGTCGGATGACGAGCCATCGGAACGCGAAGTAGTCGGCGTCACCCTCATGGCATCTAGATCTTCTTGGACCAACCGCGCACTGACGCTCAACCAACTCATGAAGTCTTGCTTCTCACCTACGCAATTCAGCCAAGGGCTATGCAATCTTATTGTCGGGCAGGGGAAGAGAAAAGCGACGCAGTTCTGAAGACAGACCGTGCATGTGCATCAGAGTAGTTCCCTCTAACCCTATCATCGCCCAGACTCAGTTCAGTCTAAGCAATATAGTACCCAGCAGGCCGACTCAGTGTAAGTAACGAGAGCCAATTCTCCAGCTCCTCCAGCTTCTCAGCTTCTCCTGAGATTGCTTGATCATGAGGGCCCATTTTGACGTCCTGAACAGGATAGCCGCACCACGCCCATAGATCGGGTAATATAGTAGCTGGTATGGCTCTTATATTTGTAGAGGGAAGCCGCGGCTAAAGTATACTAGAAGAACGTGGAGATAGCAACTGTCCTTTTGCCCACTACTGGGAATATGTCAAGACTGAAGTGAAGCCTGAGGCAGCTGGCAAAACCAAAGTTTCTCGCACTGGGTGATTGGCTAGCGCGATTACAAAAGTGGTACAGAGCGTAATGGGCCTTGCATATGAACCGAACAGCATCGGACTACTTGTACCAAAGACCAGGAGGGACTAATCCCGATGCCGACGGCAAGATCGACCGAGCGTCAGTGATCAATAATGTAACCCGACCCGATAGGCGTGACGGTGCAAAGGAACGATCTCGTGTGCCTTTGTCACTAATGGCGAGTGGGAGGCAAGGCATGGCCACGTGAAAGACCTACGACGGCGCCGTATTGCACTGAGCTTAACAATCTCGTTCCAGTATAGGTCGAATAGCTCTCGACAAACCTTCCTGAACCTTCTTCGACGGCAGCTTGGAGTTGCCCCGGGATGGTGGGTGGGCGCGGGGTGGGATGTCGCGACTCGGGTCGAGAGCAATGGAAATCAACCGAATCGCCATCACAGGCTCAGAAGGCGCAAGCGCAGAGAGGGACCGAAATCGACCAATTTAACCGCCTGTACAGAAGACCCGGGATAACTCCGAGCGAGAGACCGAAGGATTGATTGGATGCCGAGCAAGTCACAATTATCCGTGCGGGATATTGGTGGAGAATTTCCCCATCGGGAAGGATATTTGTTTCCCCGCGGAGTGGTGTCTACCGATTGACATCATAGGAAGACAGGAAAGTATCTAGATGGACTGTTGAGGGTCAGTAGAGATCCATTGAAGGGTGCAAGAGAATGATACTGACAGAGATGCTGAATGTTGAGAAGGATGGTTGAGATTGTAATGGGGATGGTTGAGGGGTAAAAGTTGCTGTTACCTATGATGCCATCAGGTGAGCCCCGCCGAGGGGTACGGCAGCGGTTGGCGGGGAAGATCGAGACGCAACGAGGATTCGACCTGGATCGAGGACTGTCCGACGTCCACGGTGGCATCGATGACTTCCAAGGTAATGTTAACCCCACCGGAGCTGCGCAGCCTTTTATTATTCCCCTTCTCCCCCTCCCAATTTCTCTCCTACATCTCTCTGCATCATTGATTCCTCTCATTCCCTCCAGTCATCCATCCACCATCCATTCATCCACAAACACAATGTCTCTCGGTAAGAAGGTTACGCTTAACACCGGTGCCCAGATCCCGTACGTATCCTCGAATCCTCGATATGACGGTTTTGGTAATCGCTAACATGACCCAGTCAGCTGGGATTCGGTACCTGGCAGTCCGCCCCCGGCCAGGTCGGCGAGGCGGTCTACCAGGCCCTCAAGGTCGGCTACCGCCACCTTGACCTGGCTACCATCTACCAGAACCAGCGCGAGGTCGCCGAGGGCATCAAGCGCGCCTACAAGGACATCCCTGGCCTCAAGCGTGAGGACATTTTCATCGTACGTCGATTTTCGTACCCAGAACAGCTCGTTTGAACGACTAGACTAACAGTCCGCTTGCAGACATCCAAGCTCTGGAACACCCAGCACGACCCCGCCGTTGTTGAGAAGGCCCTGGACGACTGCCTTGCGGAGCTCGAGCTCGACTACCTCGACCTGTACCTCGTCCACTGGCCCGTCGCCTTCAAGACCGGTGACAACTACTTCCCCTTGGAGGAGAGCAGCGACCACCCCGACGGTGACGTCTTGATCGATGACAGCATCTCTATTGTTGACACCTGGAAGGCCATGACCAAGCTCCCTAAGGAGAAGGCCCGCGCCATTGGTGTCTCCAACCACACTGTCGAGCACCTCGAGGCGATCATCAACGCCACCGGTGTCGTCCCTGCCGTCAACCAGATCGAGCGTCACCCCGTTCTCCAGAGCAACGACCTGATCGAGTACGCCGCTAAGAAGAACATCCACATCACTGCTTACTCGGTACGTCCCTGAAGCGTTGTACCCCGCTTTTGCTGCCTGAACTAATAGACAAACTAGGCCTTCGGTAACAACATGTTCAACATCCCTCTTCTCGTCGCCCACCCCGACGTCAAGGCCGTCGCCGAAGAGGCCTCCAAGCGTCTCGGCAAGACCGTCACCCCCGCCCAGGTCATCCTCAACTGGTCCCAGGAGGGCGGCCACTCGGTCATTCCCAAGTCCGTCACTGCCTCGCGCATTGCCGAGAACTTCCAAGAGGTCGAGCTCACCAAGGAGGAGCTCGCCAAGGTCTCCAAGCTTGGCGAGGAGCGCCGCCGCTACAACACACCTTACGTGGCTAACAAGCCTCGCTGGAACATTAACATTTTCGGCGAGGAGGACGAGAAGCCTGCCAAGCACAAGGTTATCGTTTAGATGGATTATGGATGGTGCTGGTCACTTATGAGATGTATATATGATGAATAAAATATAGATGACTCCAACTTTAGCCGTTTTCTAAGACGTAGTATTATGAAATATATGCATATAATATTTGTGTCTATTAGGGGTCTACCTAAATAGTACAAATAATCTTCCCCTTGGTTTGGTTACTCTCCATCAACTTATGCGCCTCAACCACATCCTCAACCCTAAACACCTTCTCAACAAACACCTTAAATTCTTTATTCCGCAATTTCTCCAGCGCATTGTCAACAAGCATATTTCTCAACTGTCTTTGATACTCTTCGTCCCGACTCCTCAATGTACTTCCCTCATAGCGGATCCTCTTCCTCAAGAAGTACGAGATATCCACATTCTCAACCTTGATTCCACCCAAAAACGCAAGGTTTACAATCCGGCCATCCAGTGCCGCGCTCTTTAGGTTATCCTGGAAATAGCCCGCACCAATGTAGTCGACAATGACATCGACACCGCGGCCATTTGTGGCTTTAGAAAGTTCCTCGGCCCAGTTTTGAGTCCGGTAGTTGAAGCCCGCTGTCGCGCCGAGCTGGTTCACGCAAAAGGAGATCTTCTCGTCGGAGCCTGCGGTGACGTAGATCGCGGACGCACCGGCGGCTTTGGCAAGCTGGATTCCAGCTATTGAGACGGAGGAGGCGCCTGCGTGCCAGAGCACCGAGTTCCCGGGTTTGAAGGCGCCAACGAGGTGCAGAGCTTGCGTTGCCGTAATCCATGTCTAAGCACATTGTCAGTACCTAATTCACGGTGCGAAAAGTCCCAGACAGCGTAGGCGCAGAGATTGATAAGTACCTCAGGAATACCCGCAGCCTCCTCCCATGACAGCTCTTTAGGCTTATGGATAAGCATCCCCGTCGCAACCGCAATATACTCCGCGTAGGCACCACCATACGCCAAGCCAAAGACCTCATCTCCAACCTTGAAATCCTCCGTTGCGCCGTCACCGAGCTCCGCAATTGTCCCGGAGAATTCGACTCCCAGAGTTGCGGGGGCTTGAGGGGGAACGGGGTACTGGCCTTCGCGCTGGAGAAGGTCCATGCGGTTCAGACCAAATGCCTTGACTTTGACGAGGGCCTGCGAGGGACCATACTCGGGAACGGGGATGTTGTCGATGTAGAGGGCGTCGGCGGGACCTTTGCCGTTCTTTATGACTGAAGGAGCGGGACGTAAGTCTGGTGATAGCGGAGGTGGGAACGGAGGGGGACGTACCAACTGCCCGCATTGTTTTCTGAAACGGCATGATTCTTAAGATGTCAATTGTGTCGAGATAATGTCAGGAAGTCCGATTTGGTGACCGAGAAAGTAGGAAGACGCTGCGTTAAAGAAAAACGCCCGCGCTATGATGTCGTTGACCGATAAGGTGATTGATAAGCAGGCGGGGTCAATTTCCCGTTCTCGGAGTTCTGGCGGATACGTTAGCTCTGCCGACTGCCGAGCAATGTACAGACTCCTATACCAGCTCGGCACCACCTCAATTGCATGCTAAACGCTCAAGATGTCCTGATCAAATGCCAAATGGCATATACCCTTCTTTAGTCAAATACAGCACGGCAGACCCGACCTGACCAAACACCGTCGAGGTTTTTTTATTTTTAATTTTTTTTTTTTTACTCGCTGATCTTCATCTAGAAGCTACAAGGTCTTACAGAACAACCGCGGTTCCCAGCATAGCGAAGAATCTTAGCCGGTGGCCTCGGCTGCTCGAATACCTGGATTACGTGGATTACGTGGATTATGCGGGTTGCCTTCACTCCTTCATCCTCAAACCAACCGCTTCCCGCGCGTTGTCGCAACCTCAAGAGGCACGAGTTCAGGGGTTATATCTTGAAGGAATGCAAGAAGCAAGAGTTTTAGCCCAAGAGCCGTCGCTAGCCGATTGGGCAAGCTTGTTGAACCGTGGTTGATAATATTCCCAAGGCAAAGTAACGGCTCTTTGGGTACTCGCTTGGACTTTATTTTAGAACACACCAAGCAAGCGTGAGATTCAAGATAAAGAAAGATCAGGGGTAGAGCATCAATGCGCGTAACCAGGCTCACTGGAAAAACATGCATTTTTTTCAGAGCAAATACGCCTGATCAAAGAGGATGAAGGTGGAAGGATGTTTGTAGTTGATACATCATCCCCTATATCAAACGGGACATTTGGCCGCAGCACACCGACCGCACATTGGCAGGCAATGTCGTCTTGTCGTCCCATATACTGGTAAGTAGGAGGCAGACGAAGGGTGAGTAAAACACAAAATGTGGGGGCTTGGGCACACGCTGTTCTCCACTGAATCTGACAACGGCGAAGCTAGGGTGGCTAGTGACCAGAGGGTACATGCAATGTATTGAATAAAAAGAAGTATCTGATTGGGAAGGTGGTGCACTTGAGGCGGCCTTCAGACTCTGTATAGAGTAGACTTTGTCCTAAAAGTAGAACGCGCCCCACTAGCTAGGATGACCCTGTCAGCATTAAGGAGTAAGCTTAACGACAATTATGCATAATAATGGTTATTATAGGAACCGTAATATTGGATACAATTCTGCTACAACTAAGATCTGCCAACTGCTTTTCACTCTCTCCAATATACCTAGCTCGCTTCCACAGATACAAATGACGTCCCAGAATCGAGACTCAAGTGGATCCATTACAAATCTCGGACACTTTCCAACGGCTGTGGATCTCTCGGAGCTTGATGTCACCGACTTATACTCCGTAGACCTCCGTCTCCAGACCCATTAAATAGAAACGGCGCAGCCCAAACGAGTCTGGAATAAGTACTATCGGCGTCAGATATCATTTCCCAGCCCAAATAGCTTCAGGTAACAGCGCCAAGATGCCGTCTAGCAAGCAATGGATCCTCGCCAACAAGCCCACCGACCTCCCGACTCTGTCGGGCCCTACTCCTACCTTCAAGCTCACTAGTGCCGATGTTCCTAAGCCCAGCTCGTCGCAAGCCCTCGTAAAGACTCTTATGCTTTCCAACGACCCTGCCCAGCGAACCTGGATCGTCCCCAACGCAGACCCAGAGCGCCTCTACTTCCCTCCCGTCCAGGAGGGCTCGCCCATGTCCGCTTTTGCACTGGCCGAGGTCGTCGAGTCCGGATCCCCCAATGAGCTTCCCGTCGGTAGCCTTGTCCTTTGTCCTACGAACTGGACTGAATACTCTGTCCACGAGATCAAGACGCTGCAACAGATTCAGCCGATCGAGGGACTGGATTTGGGCCACTTCCTCGGTGCGCTGGGGATGACGGCTGTCACCGCATACTATGGGATCAAGGAGGTGGCTGGCACAACCAAGGATGATACAGTTGTTGTCTCAGGGGCCGCGGGTGCCACTGGAAGCATGGTTGTCCAGATTGCGAAGAAGATCATTGGCTGCAAGCGGGTGAGTCTCTTAACCCGCATTGACACGTATACGCCGAACCGGAAGCTGATTGATGCACGAGTAGGTCATCGGTATTGCCGGTACAGACGACAAGTGCCGCTGGGTTGAGAAGCTGGGTGCGGACGTCTGCATTAACTACAAGAAGGACTCGTTTGAGCAGGATCTCATCAAGGAGACCGAGGGCTTCGTCGAGGTTTACTTCGGTGCGTACCCTGGTAAACTGACTGTGCTTAAACCTTGCTGATAGCGAATAGACAATGTTGGTGGCAACATCCTCGATCTGATGCTGACCCGTATGAAGCGCCACGGCCGCATTGCTGCTTGGTAGGCTTCCTCCAGATATCCCGGAATTGTGACTTTACTAACAATTCTATCAGCGGCACTATCTCCAACTACAACCGCCCCGATCCTATCGGCCTTAAGAATTTCTTTGTACTGTTTCCTACCCCCCAACTTCTTCTGGAAAGCAAGTGCTGACAATAAGCAGGAAGTCATCTCCATGCGCCTGCATATCCACGGCTTCATCGTGCTCGACTACTTTCACAAGTTTTCTGACGTTATTGCTGAGCTGACCCAGGCCTGGAAAGAAGGCAAGATCGTGGTTGACGAGTCAATGCAGACGGTTGTCGAGGCCAAGTTTGAGGACATCCCGAACGTGTGGATGAAGCTCTTTGAAGGCGGGAACACGGGCAAGCTTTGCACGAAGATTGTCTCGTAAATCACTTGTATATACCCCCTGGGTGGAAGCTAAAACGAATTACGAAGCTCAAATGTATACAAAATCTAATCAATTAAGTAATGACCATGCTTCTTCCAGCTCTGTCCTGGGTCAACAGTTCTCAACATTCTGGGGTAGTGCTAGAATAGGAGGTCAATATGGGAATGAGGTGAACGCTGAACAAATCAAGGAATCAGTTATGCTGGGCTTTGCGAGTCCTCAGATTATTCATAAAACGGAGTTTTTGAGATAATCTCCTTGTCACCCCTGCATTCTACAAACGTAGACGCAGACGCCGTGTGAGACGGGGAAAAGAGAGTGAGTTATCGGCTATACAACCAAGCGGGAGCTTCCTGTACATTCATAACCGTTCTATGGTGTCGATACCGCTCTACAAATCTGACGGATAGCTATATATAGGGGAGATCAATACAGATGCATTACATGCCAGTGGCTTGAAAGATCCTAGCTGCGTGACTTGTATAATAATCCTTATACAATCATGGTAAAAAAATGCTCTGGGGCTCGGAGGTATAACTCATTACCCGAACAGAAAGGCAAGTGTTTATTATCAGTTCTGCAACTGGTTGTCTAAACCTCTGCTCTCCGATAAGTGTCAAGTCCATGGCTTAATTACTGGTCTTGCAATTGGTCACGGTCTGACGCTGCATCCCTGCATTTTTCGCCCTGAGTAAACAAAATTCCCTTTCTCGTAGTTGCATGTGAACGATCTTGATTCAACCTCCATCATGCCCATTTTATACCGGTGGTAGATGAGCAGGCGAACATGTCTTTCAGCTATTGACAGGGTATGATCCTTATTCGTTCATGCAAAAATGTCGAACCGCAGACCATACACTGCGGGTCTCCCATGAAAGTGAGTTAGGGTTCCAGCATAGAGCACGAACTTGAATTATGAGCATATTAAGGTTGGTAGGCGGAAGATTATTTTCGTGGCCTAAATGGGGATAATGCCTTTTTTGATATAGCGAGTCATTCATTGCACAAATTCGCCTCGAGCTGCGGTATCTATATTACTCAAACATCTCGATTGTCCTGCTCAGTGTTTTTTCCACTTTTTTTCACATTAATCCATTGCATAAACACCGCTCCAAAAATCCCGATGCAGGAAAAGCCCACGCCGACATAGAACGTCTCCGTCAGAGCCTTGTTGTACGCCCTCAAAACTGCCTGGTAGACAGTCTCATCAGTCACCAAGTTTCTTACCTCCGTCGCACCTCCATCAAGCAACCGCGCCGTGTCAACGCTCGGCGCATAAATCTGGACATTGGCCTTGAGCTGATTCGAGAAAACATTCTGCCCGACAGACACAAAGATAGCCGCACTCAAATTCTCCAGAAACATAACAATCGCCGTCCCGATTGCGATATCTTCAATCGGCAGAGCACACTGGGGCGCCGCGAACGCCGTCTGAAGACCAAGGCCAACGCCCGCGCCAAAGAGGAATTGGTAGCCTATCCATTCTGGTGATCCAGAGGAGACGGCAAATGTGGAAAGCAGACCGGAACCGACTGACATGAAAATTACTGTGAGATAGGCGAAGGGGACGTAGTAGCCTAGCAGCGAGGTGAGAAAGCCTCCAGAGAGCGAGAAGGTCATGTAGGCGAGGACCATGGGCAGATTCATGACACCAGAGCGAATCGCGGATGCGCCTTTTATGGCTTGAAACCAGATGGGGATCTAGGAGCGTTGTCAGTGGATATCGTTCTGCAAACAGAGTCGGCACGTACATAGTACAGCATCAAGAAGAAGCCAGCAGTAACGCCCGACCCAAACAGGGCCGCGCCCCAGACATTCCTGTTCCCAAAGACTCTCGGCGGCACCGTTGCACGGTCTCCACTGAAGTACTGGATGATTGTGAACCCGCTTAGCAGCACGCCTGCAAGGACAAAGAGCGCAATAATACGTCCATTCCCCCAGTTGTACTTTGTACCTCCCCACTGCAGCGCAAGAAGCAGACAGATAACACCGGGCAGTAAACACAGCGAGCCACGAACATCCATCTGGCGAATCTGATTCCCGATGCCGGATTTGCGGTTCTCACTTCCCGCAAAGGCCGGGATCAAAAATAAGATCACAAGTGTTGGCACTACTCCCAGCGGCAGATTGATATAGAAGCACCACCTCCACGTCAGCGCCCCGTTATCCGTAAACGCACCCCCCATTAGCGGTCCTGCAATCGCGGCAAGCCCATACATAGACCCCAGCAGTCCCACCAACGTTGGCCGTCTCCGCGGCTCTACCGAGTGCGCGATGAGCAGGAACGAGCCGTTCGTCACGCCTCCAGCGCCAACACCAGCAATTGCCCGCCCCACGATCAAAGCCGTTGAAGAGGGCGCAACGGCGCAAACTAACGACCCAAGTTCGAACAGAAACAAAGCCACAAGGTAGACCCATTTCACGATATAGAATGTGTATAGTTTGCCCCAGAAGAGCTGGAAGGCGCAGTTTGTGAGAAGGTAAGCACTGGCGTACCAGCCGACATCGCCTAGAGCGTGGAATCGATCGGTGATTTTGGGGATTGCGCTGGAGAGAATGGTGTTGTCAAGACCGACAAGGAACATAGACAGGTTTAGACCTATGAGGATAAATGTCAATTTGAGGGCGCTTGGGTATCGGATTTCGTCTGATGATGGGGCTGGCTCTTGCTCTGGGATCTTTTCTTGTTCGGATGTATTGAGAGGCATTGAGAGGCCGTTGCCTTTACTTCTCGAGGAATTGTCTGCCATGTCAACTGGAAAGTCTGCCAATAACTCGGTAGCTCTGGGTTTTGACCTGCTCTCGCTGAATCTGAGGATGGATCATGCTTTCTATTGTTTTGCTTTTATACTTGCGGACCCGATGGTTGAAGGGCAGTGCCAGATGCACGGGTGGAGCATGCCAAGGCGTGACTCATGGTCACTCATTACATTTGGAACCAATATCGCTGGCCTAGTGGGGTGATATCTCAGTCCACGAGCTTGATTGGCGGACCTTGATTTAAGGTCAGGATGGTGGGGTGACGCTGCCCTAAATCATCCCTTGAGAGTCCCTATATGAACTAATAAAAGATGAGCTATCCATGCACTCATTCCATATCATCATGCATAAACCTCGAACCAAGGGACTCTGAGATCTTGAATATCCTCTCTAAGCTGATCTTCAAGCTGCCGATCATTTCCACTGGGAGCTTCGCTCTGGGATTTATGGCTTACAGTGTCAAGAATCCCTATTTGTCTAGGTAGGTGAAATCCGCCCTGTTGCGAGAGGTCCGCCTAGTAGCATGCACTAAATATAGGCTACAGACCAAACTCAACGCTCATAAACACCTCTAAGAGCTTGGGATAAATTGGCGTCCCAAGCCCAGTAACCGGGTCCCAGCCCTCAAGCGCTGTAAACCCATCCGTACTGCATCCCGGGTTATTGCCCTCTGTTATATCGCGAAAGGCCTCGGGATGCGCATAGAGCATCGGATTGACAAACCCAACCGTCGGCATTCCAGCCGCAAGTCGCTCCTCGTTGATTCGGGTGAGTATGGCAGCGAAAATCGGCGCAGACGCCGAGGTCCCTCCACCGAGAATTGGACCCCCTCTCCAGAAAACAAAATTGTTCACTGCAACCGCAGAGATGTCTGGATAAGCACGGCCTATGCGGTTGTAGATACCGTCGTTTGCCGCAAAGCTATCGTTGTTGATGCTTTCATAGTACGGGTAATCTAGGTTCGCGCGGGAAAAGTACTCTTCAACCGCGGATGCTTGATAGGTTGGTCGCTCGTAGATGTTGCTGAATCCCCCACCGGACGACCAATTTCCTGGGGTGGTGGTGGGATCAACAGCGACTTCCAGAGGATTGTATGGGTCGCCCCCGGGAGGAAGGTGAGTACCGCCAACGGTCGTGATGTACGGGCAGATGAGGTAACCGGGAGTGAAAACGCTTCTGTCTTTACCGAGACACCCGCCAGTCGCCACGCCGTTGTTTCCAGACGCAGCCACAACAGAAACTCCTTGAAGGCCTAGCTTCATCCATTCGTAGCATTGGCGGCGGTTGTATCGAATAGGAAGCTCGAATTCCGCGAAACCGTATGAGATGGAAATGACGTTGGTGGGTTTGTACACGCCGCATTGTTTCTGGCCCTTGTAGCCTCCAGGAGCGGTGTTCGGATATGGGGGGTCAAGTTCCTCCTCAGATGGGTCACAGTATGAACCGTCGATGGCGTCAAGGAAGTTATTGAAGATGCCTGGGAACTTGGGGTTATCGATGTCCGCCCAAATAGGATCGTCTGTCTGAAAGATAACGGGATTCTGAGGCCAGATAATCGGGTATGACATTGCCAAATCGAGCGTAGATTCAGGGCCAGCATTATCCAGCGTCGTGGGAGCCGTGCCTCCATTGATACCATGCACAATCGGCTGAGTGCCGTTTGGGATGTGGCTACCAAATCAGTGCTGTTGCGTGACTATAGGAATTAAAGACGTACCTGGCAAATGCTGAAAATAACAGGTCGAGGTCACCCTGGCTATACATATCACCAAACGCATAAATCCCGAGCTCGTTGCCAGGAATTGCGCTGGTGCCCTCGGAAATGTTGTACAGGACTGTCCTGTTAGCTGGGACTTGCTACCAGGAGAAAGAGCCTACCACGGATGCAGGCTGGCGTTATGATTTGGTCGCAAAAACTAAGCGCGTCATTCGTCACTTGCGATAGGGTGAGGTTCGTCCCATCAATTATGGGGGGCGAAGCATCTGCGGTATCACGCCTAGTCAAGCTTCGCTCCGTGGGTAAAGGACCGGCAATCTCCAGGAACTTAACGCCTGGCGTAATATAGTCGATATGCTTCTGGAGAGCTTCCGGGACGTGGTATCTGTTAGAGTAAGTAGGGGGCAGGCTTGGTAGACAAAACTAGGACATACTCCCGGCAAGCGATGTGAGACCGACGGGTTTTTGCATGTGAGTACAGATAATACTCAGTCTGCAAAAGCCGCTCTAGTTTCTGCACGGTTGCATCGAATCGAAACCACTGTTTGTTCGCAGACTGCGAGATACGAGTGCCGGAAATGCCCTCTGATTCCAGCCATGCGCGTACTTGTTCGACGCTCTCCTCGGCCGGGGCGAACAGGTCATGAACCTCTTTTGCTGAGAGATGCTTTCCATACTCTGGCGATGAAGGGTCCGAGCTGCGAGATCAGAGATGCGGGTTTATAGATTCGCATGGAGACTTACATTTGCATCAACAGGTCATGACCATGATCCAATTTAGACTGGGTCATCCCAATTCTCACCGGGAGTACTGTCTGCCCATCCAGCCGGGCGTCCTCAGCCCAGTAATCAGGCAAGGCATCACGCCTTTCATGGAGGGGATGTTTAGCAGGCGCCGGAAACGCCAGCACAGCTGTGATACTTGATACGAGATAGAGCAGTGATAGCCACATCCTGGAATCTGTAATCTTCGAGGGCGACAACCCAGGGGGAAGCAGGGAGAGTCTTAATATTATGAAATCTGAGGTAGACAGTTCTTGACAAAGGGGAAAGCACGTGGTAGGGGCTACAAGCAGGCCAAAAGCACATCAAATATATGGAAGGTATGTGGCTAATCCCAGATACGATCAATATTAAGGCGAAAGCTAATGGGTTCGACCGCGAAAAACAGATAAAAATAAAAGGAAATAAAATACTCGCCGCCTTCTGGCGGCATACCATTTGCTTGCCTTGTCCCATAATCGAGCCACTGGACAAACAGAAGCGGTGAAAAAGGGTTGAGGTCGTACAAAGAGACGGTCCCGCAGCCTCCATGTCCGAGCAACCCAACAAATAAGGGATGGAATAGGTCAATTTCCAGTTAGTTTGATCGCCAGTCACTTAAACAACAAGCAACGCTCGATTGAACCGGTAGGACAAACGGTTTAGGTGTGTCACTGCAGCAATTCAATGTCCCATGTCCCGGCGCCAAACGAACTGATATAGAATGTCACATGACGTTCATCCCATCCTGATGTCCAGAAGGAGTCGCGCCAATCCCCGACACGTGATGCAGCGGCTTGGCAGGTATCCCAACCCCTGAGGGTTCGACACCCTTGTGATATCGAGTATCGATTGGAGAGCTACAGAGAGATCGAGCTACTCATCAAAGCGTCCGCTTCTTAGGAAGCTACTTACGTGAGCTGACATGGCCTCATTTTGTCTTCCCCCCCTGAGCGTACATACGTATTCCACAAGAAACCAAAGACCAACAATGGTCGATAACAATGACACCATATCAGAAAGTCGCTGGCTCTCATGCTATATGGGTTTCGAGTTCGTAGCATGCCGGAGCAACCCAACATTTATGTCAGACTTGATCAACAAGCCGCAGCTTCTGGGAATTCTCTAGCTCCCCCCTCCCCCTGCTCACCAATTGACATCCCGGTGAAAACCTGCGGAAGTTCAGGGCTCCTGTGAAGTCATTTCCATGACTAAAATCGCCATAGAGCAAATTGCAACAGCTCTTCTATAGGTGGCGCTTATTATATTATGTGGACCTGATTGCTCGCGGCTGGCAGGAAGGGTTTAGCCGCATTGATCCGTGCTAAAGCGACTTGCCATCAGATGGTTTGGAATCAGCGTAGAAGTCGTTATACAAATTCTCCCAAAAGCTCAGTTAGAGCAGGGAATTGTCATATGAGAGCTTCTTGCATGGTTTATTTAGGCTTGCTATTTTATGACTAGCAGAGATTAGCGGGCTCTGGACTTTCCCAACCCTCAAGCCATCGAGACCCCGAACGAAGCCCTGCCCCATGGCACCGCAGACTGCCCAGCTATCCTTGACCACATCAAAAAGGCACGGTGACGCTCATACCTAGATAAGGTCCTTCTCAATATCCGCAAGGGTGCCATTGACAATCGCCGCAGCATGGTGGCGCGCAACAAGGCCATAAGCGAACTGGTACCTGAGAAGCCGTTAGACATACCACACAATATATAGCAGCAGAGAACGAACTGGTCAAGAAAAGGCAGCAGCTGGGTGAGACCAGGGGTGTTCCGCCAATCTCTCATGAGATCACAGACAATGGCAAAGAAGCCCATGAGCGTAACGCCAGCCTTTTCCATACGCCTGTTGGCGTCCTCGGCGAGACGGATATCGAAGGTTCCGCTTGCTTCGGTGTTGGCATATACCTCGTACCCTTCATCGACAAGGGAGAGGGCGAGGAACGCAGTGCCTGCAAAATCTAGTCAGTATAAGATCTTCGAATAAACCGCGGAGGTAACTATAGAGAGACTTACAAACTTCTGTCACAATCCCACCTACAATCAACTGCTTTTTCCCCGTCGCCTTGACGGCGTTGCGGAACTCCTCGTTGTCCCATGCATTGACCTCGCCCTGGCGGCGGACAACCGTGGTGTTCGGGTACATATCGAGAATCTCCTTGAGCATCTGGCCGTTGGGGCCTTCGTCCGAGGAGGTCGTCAGAACGACGGGGATGTCAAACGCCTTGCCGATAGCAGCGTGGGCGAGCATGTTGTTACGAAAGTCGTTGGTGCTGTAGTCGCGAACGACGGTGGCAAGGCCGACTTGGTGGTCAATGACCAAAAGGGCCTCCGCACTGTTAGTTTCTTTCTCTCATGTCTCATGGCCGTCTAAGTGGACTGGTGGTGGCCTTACAGCATTATCTTTGTCGATCCTGTTCCACGCGCTGACGTTTGCAGACGCAGCCAGCATAAGACCGGCCTGGAATACTTGGACGAAACGCATTTGCTCGATATGTTTGACAAACAGACTGGAACCGCAATATCTGAACTGGATGACAAACCAGGACTTGAGACTGCTTTCTATGTTCTTTGGTGCTGCTGCTGTCTTCTTTCCAACGCCGTAGCCCGTCCCTATTTATATCCGTGCCACAAGTCTCTTCGTGTCCTCTACGGTATACGTAGCTTCGCGATTCTCGACCCGGTTTCCAATCTTCGAGTCATCACCAAAATCTCAAAGTAACCCCAGGCATCTCCACCGCACGCAACTATCTGCAATGTCTTGGCTGACAAACAGATGCCATAAGCCATAATATATTAACCAGCCAATGATGACGTCGAACGAACTTGTCAACCCTGTAACTCAAGCCTGCGTGCAGCTTTAAGCCGTTGGCACCTCGTCTCTCAGGTAGGCTTACGCCTTAGCGGAGGGGGCAGGGGGTTTGTAGAATGAGCGTGAGGTCGTAGAAAAAATTGGTGAAGCCGAGGCTGACAAGGACCTTGTCTTGCCCACTGGAAACACGAGCGGCTCTCTATACTGTTCATTTGAAGACTTTCGTAGAGATTCATACTTCTATTCTTCTAGCAGGCACTCACTGAGCAACAGAAGTTCTCTTGTTATATACGGATTAGGGCTTCAACTCCCACCGAACCCTGACCATAGTTTGAAACAGTTCTACTCAAAGAGCCGATCAAGGAGTCTTACCCAACTCCAGTCATCATTATCGATCTCTCCTATACACTCTCGACTCTAGAAACCCGCCGCCGCTACTCTTACTAAGAACTCGGTAAGCACCCGAACGTCAGACGCGATTACTACCAAGCGGCACGAGCCGCCCAGCCCAATCCCTCTCTTAGTAGTAGCCTAGCTTTCCTTGTCTCATCCTTAGCAGCAACGGTCAGAGATCGCAGGACGGTATAGAATCGGCCAGACTCCGAGACCGCGTCTGAGCTCAGCAAAGTGGATTGATTGATAAGACTTAGTCTTGTGACGCCCAGACAGATTGTGGCTGAAATTCCACTAATCCAATCACTAGCCGAAGCGCCTTGGGGACCCCTCTGCGGCTATTTGTGGAAAATAGCAGGCTCATATCAAATCAGAACTCTACAAACTTTTCTTCCAGGGTCTTCAGAATCTTTCAAGACTCGAGCTGCAGTGTAGGCTGCAGCCGTGCCCAGTTGCAGAAAGACTAGGCGACACGCTGTTATTCTGCAGCGCGCTAGCACCATATCTGCTTAGGACACTCTAGATATTGGTGGCCAAATTTACAAGCGGTTTGTCTATGGAAGGGTCCGCGCCCTGGTCGGGCCCTTACTAAGATAGGCAGCCTCATTGTGAACCGGTTTCTGTTGAAGCGGCTTTAGCCTGATGGCCATCGGTGTATCTCGTTCATTCATTCAGTTCGCTAGCGGTAAATTCGTCTGCAGTGATGCGATCCTGGTATGTCCGGGCAACGGGCATCATCATGTGGTAGTTTATTTTTTCCCCTTTCCTTTTTTTCTTGGTGAAGATTAAAGTATGCTGCGGACGCGGTCGTGTATCTCACCCCGTGGGTACCATATTTGGCCTACGCAGTGACAAGGATATAGGAGTGAAGTGACAGAAACGGGAACAATTACTAGAATACGGAAACCAGGTAGTTCGCCATAATCTGAATAGATTCGCGAAGTATGCCAGAGAAAAGTCTAGTGTTGAACAGAAATCACGCCAAAAACCCAGAAGCAAGAACCCACGCCCTACGCCCGACCCTTCAAGTTCGTCGTATCCCAACTCCATCGCCACACTCCCCTTTATACCTCTTCAAAGTGCAGGCATCAGCAGCAGCATCCAGTCCCTCCCCAAAAAGTTCCAACAGCGTTTGCATAACAATACAACTCCGCTCATACTCCGCCCCCCTCCTCCAACAACCAATAGAGCAACTGCTCTCCACGCGCTTCAACAGCTGGTCCGTCCGCCCACCAGTAGCCCCTTCGTCGTTACGCACAATGTCGGCCATAACACCCAGTATTTTCTCTCGCCATTTCCGTAGAGTCTCGACCTCCCGCTCTAGCCGGCGCTTCTCGCTATCGAGCGTCGTATTCCGCTGGCGCATAGACTCGAGCTTGCTGGCCATTGCGTCGTGTTCCAACTGCAGCTCGTCGAGACGCGACAGAAGCTCAGTCTTTTGCGCTTCCTTGCGCTCGCGGAAGCGGCGCTGCGCTTGCCGGTTCTGCGAGCGGCGTAGGGTTGTCTGGTCTCTTTAGTCTTGACCCTATCGAAATTTCTGGGAGACAAGGAGGAGCAATAGAAAAAGTCACTAATTACGTACCTTATGATGCTGCTCGTCGATCTCTGCGAATTCGATATCGTTGGATGTAGACTGGCGCTCGCTCACGGTGTGATGAGACATGTGCGGGGATGATTCGGTGGATGTGGAGGGGAACGAGAAAATGTCGTCGTGGTAGGTCGGCGTCTGAATAACCGGCGACATCGCCGGAATGACTTGAAGGTCCTGCTCTGCGAATTGAGGCGATGTCCATGGGCACTGCGCGTGCATCCTCAGCTGGGCCTCATCTCCAACCTCTAGAGCGGGACGTGAATGCGAGTGCGAGTGCGAGTGCAGCTGGAACGCATCACATCCGCCCATAAAGCACGTAGCTGGCTTAGAGGGGACGCTGTGGTACATGTCCTCTACTTTCTGTCTCTCTGTTGGGGGAGGGTGGAACAGGAGAGATCAATGGCAAGCGCTGAACTGGATTGCTCTAGCCAAAACAATCCCGCTGAGGATCTCGCTCGAATTTAACCAAAAAAAGGCCCATATGACGCTTCCTGTCAGCACGCTGCATCTGCGTCAAGCTCTTCTGCGCGACACATGGTGGTTCAGGGATCGTGCCCGACTAGTCTTGAATCGGGACGATGTTGGCAGCCTCTTATTGACGGACGACGCTAATCCTGGCTGATGACGGGCAACTCGTCTTCAGCCTGCATTCGCGAGTACTGGGATATGTCGCTAGGGCTCCGTGGCTAGTAGTGGCTCGCATAGTGTGTTGTAAACTAGGACGTCAGAGTACAGATGCAGGGTCCGTGACTCCCGATGAAAATACCACTCGACAAGGATGCGGTCGGCCTGGCTTGAGGTGTAGTAAAACGGGATTTCAGAGGCCTATCGGCAGGAGGCCGAGTCATGTCATTGATCCAGAGTAAAAATGGAAATACACTATGTATAGTAGGGGAACTATATCAAGCGATTCCACCCGAGAGCCCCCCAAATAAGCTGCCATGTGGTCTCATCGCATGAGCCAATCATCGGATTGGAACATGTTGCCAAAGACGGTTTAGCCTAAATAGCTAAGCCAGTATAGGAATAGCGCCATCTGCACCACATCTGCCATCGGCCACATCTGGAGTCTTCCCCAACTACTAGGAGAGTCATTTCCCTCTTGTCTCTCTTCACCCTTCACCGACCCGCCTCATGCAAACCTAGCCTGATGGCCCCCAGACTTGGGAGGGGATACACGCCACTAGCAGCAGATGGCTGTCGTGAATCCACCTATCACCGCACAACTCGTTTCCACATACCTACCTCGGTATACTGCACGGCCGCATCCACCCAGGCGAAAGACTCAAGCAGCGCCACAAGCTTGTCCGGCGAGTCCACCCCTGCATTTTGAGACAGACGGGCCATGTATGAGACTAGCGTGCTGGGGGCACGGGCGGTCTTGTCCGGCATACTCAGCATGCTCATGGCTACGGCCACGCACCAGAGGATCACGGGTTGCGAGACATTCTGGGTGCAGAGACTGTCTAATCGAGGATATAAAAAAATAAGAAGGCTCTCTCTGACCGGCTGAGAGCGGGGGAGGGGAAAGGTAACATGTACTGCATAGAGTATTGCGCTCAAGCGAACAGTGAGGTAAATCTCCCGCGACAGATCAGTTTCAGCATCAGTCTGCCCATTACACTGGATGATGGCTTCGGTTGGATCGTTCTCGTCGGGCAGTGACAGAAGACGATGGTGGATCAGGTTTCGACTATCACCTAGCAGATCTAACACTGCAGGACTACATGGCTCTCCAGACGCAGCGTAGTGCTGGATGACACTGGAATACTGGCCTAAATGGATGAAAACAGAAATGAGCTCCTGTCTGACGGGAGGCCAGATATAGAACAGGTCGTGGAACCCGGATCCTGCTGTTTCGCGGGCCAGCCCGCGAAACAACAAGCTCGGCGGCTGCAAATCTAACGGCTTCGCATCGATGCCCACGATCGGGTAGATGGGTTTAGTGAGATTTTGCATAGCACTCATTAGATCAGAGAGGCAGAGCAGCCAGGCTAGCGCAAACACGCGCAGGTTCCGGATCCCGCCAAGGCGTTGCACGATGTCCTGCACGACCTTCCAGTGCAGCGGGTGGTATTCTCTAGACCCGTAAAAGTCCAACGCCTGCAGATCCATAAAGGGAGGCGAGAAGGGACTGGGGTCCCTTTGGATCCTGGTCTTGTGCCTATCATTTACCGCCAAGTAGAGGATGCACATGACCAGCGCGTCCGGGGAATGCGTCTCTGAGATATTGGCAACTTCCTTCTGCAATTCCTGCAGCACAAGTGACTTGAGCTCGAGCTGCTCCTTTGATTCTAGCTGCGGCTCAGCCGCACCGTATGTGATGCGCAAGATATCGCGGTGGTACGAAGCCGCCCAAAGAACAGCGTATAGAAGCAATTTATTACTCTCGAGCGGATACACCCACGACCTGTAGCAACTGGCCGCGTAATCCTGCGCCCGGAAATGCGGCCACAGTGTCGTGGTCGTGAAATCTAGCAGCTCGTGCATCTTCAGCCGCGACGCCGTGGCATCTAACGGTAGGAGCGGGTCGCTGCGCCCAGCGCCCAGGAGCTGGGGGCTCGGTAGAGCAGGAAATTGGTCGTCCAAGTGGCTAACGCTGGCGGCCGCAGGAGCCGCAGGGAGGGTCCGCACTCTTCCGCAGGTCGGACAGCAACTCGACGCCTGCAGGGCCAGTGTCGGATCCTGCATGCCGCCGGCACCAAGTCCGTCCTGACTATGGTCAGGTCGAAGCGTGCGGTGGTTTGCAGGCGTCTTGTGACTCGCCTCCAGGCCCAGGGCCTGCCCGAGCCCGAGCAAATCACGGCCTGTTCTGACGCCCTCCCATTGCTCCACGCCTGAGCCACATCTGCATTCATTACTTATATATAGGGCTGACCCTGAGCCAGGCCCTGTCCCTGGCCACGACCCCGATGCCGAGCTTGGCTCTGGACCCTGGAACCGTCCTTTCGCCCGGCTGTTCAACATCGAGTCTAGCTTACTCGCCGCATCTTCGCGTTGCTTCGTCTTTTTCTCGGCCAGAACTCGGCGCAGGAGCGTTGACCGCACATGGCCAGACTGCCCGTTCAGCGTGGGGCCGCCGACGAACATGAACTGGCCTGGAGGCGCGTTTTTCGCCCTCGGATTCGGTGGCATCTAGAATACGGTTCGCGTGGCGTGGGATATCGTGTGGCTGTGGTGGTACTCGGTACCCCCATAACTTGAAGGACTGGACGGGATCGACAACGACTCCTCGCGGTGACACTGACACTGACAGCTCACAGGCTACACCTAGCGGATCCTTGGCCGCGCTAGGTTCCATTCTAACTAGCGTTGTCGTGGCCAATCATGCTGTGTAAATCAGACTGATTGGCACTATATGTATAGCTTATCTAAGCATACATTAGCCATTTGGTTAATAGTTACATGCGAATCAACGAATAAAAGAGAAATAAAAGATCTCAATCTCCCTTCCAGACCTATTTCATCACCCCAAACAAGCCGCTCATGATCTCCTATCCCTCTACGTTTACCCGCAGAAGTGCTAACGGCGCCCCTGAATCGACCCGTGGATCAATGTTCGCCTCAATTCTGGTCCTGAAATAACCGAATCAGCACAAATTTAAAGGGGCTCCAGATCCACAGTGTTGGGTCCAACAACGGCTCAGACTGTCACCGCGTGCAAAAAAAAAAAATTCAGCTTTTAAGGACCGTACCTGGAGCTCCAAGCCTTTCCCTTTGTCTGGGGAGCCTATCAATCCCATCGTCCAAGCAATAATGGATCCACCATTGATCCCTTTTCCCACAGAATAGGAAAGAGACTGCTCCCCGTATTCGCTAGGCTAGGATGATCTGAGTTAGAGGACGGGGGTTTACGGGGAGCTTAGGGCTAAATTTTGTTTGTACGGTAGCGGTATGGCGTTGGGAAAATGGGTTGGGACTGGCTAGACTGCGGACTTGGGACAGGAGCTCCGTTTGAAATCTCTAACTTTTTTCTTTTGTTCTGTTTGAGAGTCGTGAGGTTTTGCTTTCGATTCATCTCTCTATAGTACTCACTGGTGCGATTCACCGGTGCTTGTCCAATGTCCAACATGGCTGCAACTGCAACAACCCTAGCAGAGATTGAAAAGGTACTTACCTCACTACACCTGACGTGCTTCAGCAGACGACACGAAACCTGACATAGAAGGCAGAAAAAAGAAGAAATAACTCTGCAGACAATCAAAAATGCGATTCCCAAGCACTGCTTCAACCGCTCTCTCCTCATTTCCTCTGCCTACGTCGTCCGCGATCTCCTCTACGCCTCCGTCCTCTTCTACTTTGCCCTGCACATTGACACCCTCTTTTCCTCGCAACTCCTCCGCATCCTCGCCTGGACTGCCTACGGTTTCATGCAAGGCTGCGTCGGCACCGGAATCTGGATCCTCGCACACGAATGCGGCCATGGAGCTTTCTCCCCATACCAAACGTGGAACGATGTCGTTGGATGGACATTGCACTCTCTCCTGATGGTCCCGTATTTCAGCTGGAAGATCACGCACGCTCGACACCACCGGTACACAAACAACACAGAGCGAGACACAGCATTTGTCCCCTGGACAGAGAAGGAGTACGACACTCGCCCGCGCTACTTCCCTGCCTGGTTTGAGATGTTTGAGGACACGCCCGTCTACAACCTAATTAGCCTGCTGGCGCATCAGATCGCAGGATGGCAGATGTATCTCTGTTTTTACGTGAGCGCCGGCGCAAAGAGTAAGCCTGTACCGCAGGGAAAGCAGAGCGGGTGGTTTGGAGGCCAGCAGAGCGCCAGCCACTTTGATCCGGGCAGTTCGCTGTGGACGGAAAACCAGCGGCATTTGATTGCGATTTCGGACCTGGGGTTGCTGCTTGTTGCGGCGGCAAATTGGTACCTTGCGCAGCGGGTGGGCGTGCTCCGCATGGTGCTGATCTATGTTGTGCCGTATTTCTGGGTGCACCATTGGCTTGGTATGTCTTATATCCCTTTGACGAGCGTTTCTGCAACGCTGATACTAATATTGTTGGCTGCAGTGGCGATCACGTACCTTCACCACACACACCCCTCGATCCCGCACTACACTGATAACACCTGGACGTTCACCAAAGGCGCTCTGTCCACCGTCGACCGCGATTTCGGTTTCATCGGGCGGCATTTCTTCCACCATATCATTGACCACCATGTCGTGCATCATTTGTTTAACCGGATCCCGTTCTACCATGCGGAGGAGGCGACTAATGCCATTATTCCCGTACTCGGGGACATGTATCATCGCGAAGAGACCGGGTTCTTGTGGAGTTTAATGGAGACGTACAAGAATTGTCGGTTTGTAGGCGTTGAAAAGGATGTTGGAAAGGAGGGCGTTTTGCATTGGGTTTTTGAGGAGAAGAAGGGTGCCAAAGCGGAATAGATAGACGGCGATATGGCCATCGCATGCATCATATCTTTGTTTTATGGCATGCTGGCTGACCGTGGGTAGGTGGTTGGGTTTGTCTGGAATTTGAAATAGATTGCTATGATACTTGGTTAGAATAGATGGGTTAGACCGTTTTAGATAAATGACGGAGACAGATAGATTATCACAACGATACCCTCGTCGAGAAATTAGGAGCTGACCAGTGTTTGTGTCATATCATTCAATCCTAGATTGCAAAGTCTATGGATAGCAGCAACGATGGTATGATGCAAGAGATATAAACAAGAAATATCATTATTCAAACCGTTACTTTTAGACGCTGATCGTCTTGAAGACACTGCAGTGACAGTCAGCATGAGTAAAATCAATAAGGTGAATGAAACATACCCAAATCCACCACTTCCTGTTGCCATAAGCGTACCCGGCATTTGTGCCTGCCAGTGAACCTCCTTGACCGACTCCATGTAGTGGACGAATAGCAACTGCGGCGGAACATCTGCCAAACCAGCCTCGCGACTCTCTTCCTCGTCCAGCTCGACGGCAAGATCCCAAAGGGTAACTGTGTTGTCGTCAGATCCAACAGCAATGACACTGTCGTCGGTCGGGTGCCATTCAATACTGGTGATGGGCTCCTTGTGGAAGTCGAACGAGGCAACCGGTGATGCCGTGATAGGGGCAGAGGAAGAAGGGTTAGGCTTCCAGTGCCGCAAGTCCCAGACGGCCCATTGTCCGTCGTCGGCGCCGGTAGCGAGGAGATGAGAAGTCTGCTTCGACCAGGTCATGACATTCACGTCGGTGTTGGAAATTTTGACATTGACGGCCGGCGAGCGGGACTTCGATCGGACATCCCAAACCTTGACGGTGCCGTCACTGCTCGCTGAAGCAAAGACGTTCTTTTCATTCGGCGACCATTGAAGCTCCTCAACCGAGGAGGTGTGGCCACGGAATGCACGGGTGTCTGTTACCCATCCGCCACCTTCGGTGCGAGTGGTTACGTAAATCAGGCCGTCGTTGTCTCCTGTAAGCAGCTTGCCGAGAGAATGAAGAGGAGACCAGTCGAGGGCGTATCCTTCGGATCTGTGCATTCGGAGCGTAGACAGAGGCTTCGACGCGGAAGGAGGGAGCATAGTGCCGGGGACATCGAAGCTAGTCAAGTGCGGCGTGACATCATGAATGACAACTTGCGAGTTCTCCAGCATTGTAGCAGTAATCGTTTGCGGTGGCTTGGTGATATCGGATTGCGGGGTTTGATGGGCGCGGATACGGTTGGCCGTCGAGCCGAGTGGAATGCTCTTGTGCTCGAGAATGGCTTCACCCCCTTCGTCGTCGTCTGAATCGCTTTCAGAGTCCGTCTCGTTCTCTCTTTCCATCTTGCCCAGCCCGCTCAGCTTCAGGACCATCAGCTCGTTCTCCTTCGCCCGACGGCCCTCAGCCTGAGTTCCAGTCACCGCATACACCGTCGCAGGGTAGGTCTTTCGATTGTCGCCTAAAGTATCGCGGACAATGTCGAACGACAAGCACGGCCACGGCGTGCTGAGAGTGTGGAGCATGTCGTAAGTAGATGGATCGGGAGAGAGAACCTCGCCAGGGGCCAGTTTCGTCCGACCGGGGATGAATGTCTGTTGGTCTACTTCCATTGCGTCGGCTTCAACCATTAGCACTGATTCACGGCGCTCTCGACGGCAGCATACCTTTTTCTTCCTCCTCTCGCTCTGCATCCGGCCGACCATCCACGCCGGCCTCCAGGATTTCATCCTCGCTCTCGAATTCGTCCTCAAATTCGTCCTCGAACTCGCCCATGTCATCGGGAGGGGCATCAGCGAGGGGGCGCTCACCGGCCTTAAGGGCGGCGGCGTCCTCGGAGGCGTCAGCACTTCTTTTCGACATTCTCACAATATGTCTGTCCAGATAAGCGGCAACGAGCCAGTCGTGCAGCACGGACAGAGAGGGCGATGATGAAATCTTTGAAGCCGGCGTAGGGTTCAGGAACTTTTTTTTTGTCGAAGGTTGGAGAGCCCGCACTAATCCTATCGTGGACTAGCGGCGATCGCTGAGCTGGAGCTGCGGCTGTGTTGCTCTGTTGACCTCAGGCACTCCCTCCCCTCCTTCTGTCCAACTCGAGTCCCTCTTGCTGCTGCTATTTGTTTCTATCATTTTTCTACTCTTACTCTCTTTATCTCTCTCCCTTTTCTTCCACCTGAGCTGTGCTCCAACCTCTCTCACCCCGCCATGGACCCCGCTCAACCCCCGGTCGCCGACGCGCCTGTGCCTGAAGCCGAACCACAACACCAGGACCAGTACCAGGAAAACCAGCCAGAGCATCAATATCATCAAACCGAGCTAGATCAACCAGACCAGATGTCGCAAGGATTGTCGCACACGTCGGAGACGGAAACTCCGACCATCGTCCCAACTGCCGCCTCAGAAGAACCTACCCTCCCCTCCACCAGCTATCACAACGGCTACAGCAGCGACTCGCGCGCCCACTATGAATACCATACTCCGTCTCAGGACCCCCAGCTGCAACCACCGACGTCCTCACGGCCAAGCTCCGGGTTGTCAGGGACCCAGAAACAGCCAGCTCAGACAACAAAAAATAGTGTGGTGATCAAGGTCGGGATGGTCGGAGATGCACAGATTGGGAAAACGAGTTTGATGGTCAAATATGTCGAGGGGAGCTGGGACGAGGATTATATTCAGACTCTGGGTGAGTTTTGTGGCCTCTTTGTTGTCGGTGGTTGCTGATTGTTCCAGGCGTGAATTTTATGGAAAAAACAATTTCGATCCGGAATACGGAGATCACTTTCTCCATCTGGGATTTGGGAGGCCAGCGAGAGTTCGTCAACATGCTCCCGCTCGTGTGTAACGATGCGGTCGCTATACTTTTCATGTTCGACCTTACCCGCAAGAGCACTCTGAATTCCATCAAGGAATGGTACCGACAAGGCCGTGGCTTCAACAAGACTGCCATCCCCTTCCTCGTAGGTACCAAGTACGACCACTTCGTCAACTTTCCTCGGGAAGACCAGGAGGAGATTTCGATTCAGGTATGTGCAGCCGCTGCCGCTGACTCTTCTCGGCTCTGACTCTTTAGGCCAAACGCTTCGCAAAGGCGATGAAAGCCAGTTTGATTTTCAGCAGTACCAGCCACAGCATTAATGTACAGAAGGTATGACAGAGCTGCACCTTCTGTCAGAGTAGCCTGTTAACGTTTGCAGATATTCAAAATCGTCCTCGCCAAGGCCTTTGACCTAAAGTGCACAATCCCTGAGATCGAAAATATCGGTGAACCTCTACTACTCTATAAAAACGTCTAATAGCTGCGTCCGCGTGCTTGAGCTTACGTCCGTGCGTTTGGACGAATGATGTTGACGACCGAACGTTCCCTACACCTAGTTTGGGCCTATATCAAGTCCTGGATCCCCACGATCCCGTCTCTCTTTCCTTTTTTTCTTTTTTTCTCATTTCATCAGCATTGGGATGCGCCTGGACTTCATTCTCTCACCATTTCTTTGCTTGTCTTCAATTCCCCATTGTCTCTTTCCTTCTAACTGTATCTTTTCCTACTGTCGGAGATTGCGCGTTGAGTCTCTGTGCGTTTTTACCGCGCTTTGCGTGAAATTGCTATGTCGAAGTATGTAATGTGCAAAGACCTTTGAGGTTGTCGTTTTCACAGCCGAATTGAAGTTGTCAAGTCGGTTTTGTTGTCTGCATTCTTATGACATGGTCGTCTTACGATCAGGGGCCTTGACGCGGAAGGCCAGTGTAAAATTCTATAGCTGGCTTAGTATATTTATCTGAGTTACCTGCTCTGGTCTATCACCATATACGTACCGCGACACATTGCCAACTACAGAAAGTCAGTGTACGAATATTCATAGCGGCGGCCTTGAGGAGTGGAAATTGTGTTTTGCATAACTCTTGCTTTCTATGACCTTGGGCGGTTTATGAAGGGCCGAAATATATTCTGAGGGATATAATCAGACACCAACACCTAGACATAGCTCTAATCTACTACAATATCAGCTAGAGCTGGGCTGTAGGAGACGGCTGAGGTATGAACATATTTAAACCCAATTATTTCTTGATGATCACTGATGGAGTCCATGCCAGGCTGGTTCATCTGGGTCACCTCACTGTACCCTTGTCTCGCTCACTGCCACTGACCATCTATGGCCTCCCGAACCTAGCTTTGAGGATAAGCCTGGGGGTCTTTTGCCTCAAGGCTTATAATGTTGGTTATTTGGTTACGTGGTCGGTCATCGCTCGGATGCGAGCAATCAGAGCCGAAACTAAGACTGGGATCGAATTACTGGGAAGATGATTTCTGACTTACAACCTAGGGATGATTATGAGCAATTGCATGCGCTGAATTCACCAAGCATGCTTCGAATAGAGGTAAAGGATCATTATGCGTCATTTTTACATTATCATCGATCCCATCTTCATCTCGTGTTGGCAACTGAAGGGGCTTTTACGGCCCTATATCAGTATTTCAAAGTATTTTGGTCTCTACTCATCGCCCTGTTCCGGTTTGGCATGGAATGGCTCTTTCGGAATAGACGAAGCCATATATAGCGCACAAATCTCATTCACTTCGGAAGTCAGAAGTACAGACACTTGGGATGCTCCAGACAGTGTGTATCGCCCGCTGCGCCACAATTACCAGCATCGCCATTGGCTTCTCCAGGCCTTGACACATGAAAGCGAGCCATTTCTTGATTTAATATTGAGGTTTGCGTCCGCTATGTTTCGTGGATTTGGGGTGGCATGATTCCGTCGCGACCAACGCGCAGGGGTATGGCGCCGCACACAACGGTAAAAGAGCAACTCTGAGATGAAAGACCCTGCATCGCCTCGACTCAATGCGCAATTCCTTGGCCTTCAAACTGACGCTGAGTGCCACTCGGTCACTGTCCGCGATGATTGGGTCTTAAATTGTGTCTTAGACGCAGGTGCAACCTCAACCAGCCCCAGCGTCTTCCTGACGATCTTTCTCAGTACTTCGTTTGCTTGATGTATCTTGGCTACGGTGTAATATTGAGATTGACAGAAGTCGGGTGGCTGCGATTATGGGCAAACAGTGCCCTTCGTTTGTTCTGGCGTGACCGGCTAATGTATGGAGACAGTACGGGGGGATCTGAAGTTGTCCGGCATGAGCATTGGATACGCTCTGGTTCGGATAATAACCGCAGAGCTTTGGAGGCGACTGGCAAGAATGGGAATCTGGGGAATGAGAAAGGAGCTGTCTAGAGAAGGAGTGGGACTGGCGGTATACAACATAAAATTGAAAGTGGTAAATGCGATAAACTACGAGTCTCAGCTAATATAGCAGCCTCCAGGAAATTGCTTCTATTCTGCGAAAAATCGCCTTTATTGCGTGAGCAGCCAAGCACCCGTCCGGGCTATGACAGCACAAGGGAAGCAAGCCATTATGTGATCTATCACATGCGTTTCATATAGGTGGTGCACTATGAAGGACTGCATATGGTTATACTAGGATATTAGCGATACTATATTCCCAGCGTCGCCAACCGAACGCTTTCGGCCGGCCACCTCCAGTCTTGTTTCCCTGATCCTGCGGTATGGTCGGCTTCGCGTCCTATACCATGCCACGGCTTGTCTAGAGAATTTCATGTGAACACGTTTTACGACAGTGTACGCCCAGAGAGATTTATTAATCAGCGATAACCACGACTTTCTCTTACCCGCATCGTGCAAATGGCATCTAGAGCTGGCGGATGGCTGCACAGTTCGGTAGATGGCCTGCGATTCCTGTCTCTGGGAGACCTGATCAGGCAACTGCTCGCATAGGGCTCCTCGACCTAACTCACCATCTCTCGTGGTCTCTAGCTGGTATTGGCAGCGTCAACTCTGGGCGCGGGCTCCTTGGAAAAGAACCTGTGCCCTGCCTACCCATCGTCAGTCATCTCTTGTTCTTTTTCACCGCTGTCTGGCGTCCCTACACCGCTGGTACGAGCCTAAAAAGCTGGCAAATCTCACACGAAAAAAGGACGCACTCGCTAGAGGAAGCCCACACTCCATAGTCTTTCTGTGTCATTGCGCCCATTCTTAACCCACCGCCATTCTTCCCCATCGGTATGCTCTCCAGAGTAGCTTGGCCACAACCGTCTCCCCGTTGACCTCTCGTTAGCCTTGGAGGATGGCGGTCTCAGACGTAAACGGCCAGGTTCGTCCTGTAAAGTTCTGTGCGTTCTAACATTATCAGTTTAATACAGCTGCAGGATTTAGTACGATATCCTGTGAGAAAGGAATGCCACCACGTATAGCTCAAATAACATTTGTTTCGCAAACGGGCGGCGGCTGGAACTCCAGGATGGTGGTGACCATGATCATTCGCTCGAGCCACTTGTTCTTTCCTTGCTTCTGTCTCCCATTTTGCTCTTCTTTCTCAGTCCTAGTTAGGTTTTTCATCTTATCACGCCTTGGTGGTTCGTGCTCAGGATTTCATGGCCCGTCTTTTAAGTGTCAGATCGTAAATCTATACATAGTTTGGATGCCAGCCAATGTGAGGCCTTAGAACCTTGCTGACCCACATCCTCTTGTTGTCTCACAAGCTCTCCTGCTCTCTGAGCGCTTACTGACTGCGGCGAATTGCCTGCTTTCTCTATCGCCTGGCCAGTTGAAATTTTCTTGGTGAAAGGTCAGACACATCAGCTGCAGCCGGCGCTCCGGATCCTGAAAAAGATTCTGCGGCTCTGAACAGCCAAACCATTTTCTTTTATTCTCTCCCCGAACAAGAGCCTGCCATCAGGCGGTGGAAGGAGGGGTGGGAAATGGGTTGGAGATTTCGTTACTTCGTCAAGCGGATATAAAACTATCCAGAACAAGAGCGCTACATTGCCCACAGCCGTTTTATTCTTCAAATAACAAGTCCCGCAGCACTGAACAGGGCTAAGGTGCTCTGTACTTTTGGAGAATTAACAACGCTATATCATAGCCCTTTTGCTAGCCTTTTCTTGTTTCTATCACTCCCTCACCCATGCTCGCTGAAGATACTTACGAAAACGGCACGTCTTTCATAGTCATGCCTCCCCTCTGATGTGGCTTACAATTGGCACACCATACTCAGATTGATCATTTTCAGTGAAAGGCGCGCCTATCGAGTTTTCCGCTCTCTAATATGAATGAAGATAAGTCTAGGTTTCTTCTCAACACCGGTCAAGTTGCTATAGTAGGCTTTTCAGATACTAGGCAGAGGGCCATGTGATCCTGAAAGGAGCTTGGGCGTCGGGGCTTTGGGCGAGGACGTCACAGGTGTCGCGGTCTGCAGTATATGGCGTAAGCAGAATCTCGAGCAGAAAGATCACAGCACAACAATGAGAATACCAGATATCTACAGACGCCAATTCGTGCGACCTCGCTCGTCCGTGTCAGGATACTAGTCATACCATGTATCTGAAGTAGTGACTAGTAGGCTAACCCTAACTGCGCCACCCGTCCAACCCAGCAAGTTCTGCTGTAATTTGTCACGCATATTGACGAGATTTTACGTTTTCTCAATCAATCCAAAGTGGCTATAGTCAACCAGAATATAGCACTAGATAATGTTTAATTTGCCCGATCCTGGGCATAATATAGGCAGTACTGAGGCCTTTCTAGTCCTCATTATCCTAGCCAGGATAAGGGCAGGCTTGGCTGATATTTCGGCTTCTATGGCGCATAAGCGAAGTCCTATCAGCCTGCATTAGCTTTTTCTGCCCCGTCGTTCCCCTTTATTATTATGACATGATTTAGCATCCTAGGGGAAGCGGGCGAGTAACCAGGACTGCTGACACAGTAAGGTTAGCCAACATCCTTACCCAAAATCATACGTCCCAGAAGCCAGGGAACGCCTGTTCCTGGTTCCTGACACAACGTCATCATCTCAACAATCGTTGTTTTTCCACTCATAAGCATCAATAGACGTAAAATACGGTTGATATTGTCTGATGTAACAAAAGAAGACAACTGTGAACAGTCCTGTTGACCAGAATTTTAACCATTCTTCACCTGCAGGTTGTTCACCAGCGAGCAACAGCTGCCGGGCCAGTGTAGGGTTTTAAGGCAAGTCTTGACTAGATATTGATAACCACAGGAGTCCCACACATACCATTCAATGAGGTCTAATTACTCATCCAGCCATAATCATGACAATGGCACATACAAAGCCAAGTCATGGCAATGGGACAAGTCGCCACAGTATGCACCGACCCCTAGAAACTTTGGTCATACGCCCTCCTCAACTTCATAGTACCAGTCAACTTCCAATTCAAGTAATCCAGTTAGAGAATTGTCCGTCAAAACCCAGTACTAACACCGAATTTCTGACGGGTGTATTATTTATAACAGAGGTGGCTGTCCCCAACCACCAGTAGCAATATCAATGGGCCCGCACACAGAACAGTTAAAGGATTCTAAATCATGTGTTTCGGGGACGGATGCGAAAGACCAGAAACGCTACTCTCACCGGTGCGACACAGGCACTATTATATGGACGGGAGACGCCTACTTCTGGGGTCGAAGAGCTGTCTGAATAGGTCCAGCACTCAACACGGGAAAGCGCTACGTGGGCTGTATATTTGCACGGCGCATATTCGGCATGACTGGGATAAGCCTTTGAAAGCGTTTGTGATGGCTAACGACTCGCAATTTGCATTCTGATGGATAATAACGGATGCAGAACATAAACAGCCGAAATCCTCGACAGCGCTGTTGTGAAGCTGTCTCTTACAAAGATGTGCAATAAATGCGCATAGACAAGGAATGGTCCAACAGCCAACTGCTGATAACTGCCCAGCTCATACCTCCTACTTAACATCACCGTTATGCGCACTGAAAAACTGAAACCGAGGACACATCAACGTCATGCATCGCAGCTGGGAACTTGCATGACGGCCTCGCACATGAGCAATGATGCCCATAGAAACAATTTGCATCTCGGCAACGCGGACCAGCATTACACACCTCCTGCCTAACTCTATGCCGGTAGACCAAGACCTCCCCGGGCGTCAAAGGCCCATGTGAATAGTCGCAAGCGCCAGTGCATCTACCGGCCTGTAAATGATGCTTTCGACAGTATCTCATTTTTGCAGTGTTGACTTTGTGCTCCCAGCTACGTATTGCTTCTGCGGACATAGGGGGTAACTCAGAGTCAAGCCGTTGGTTTGCCGCGTTTATGTAAACTGAGTTTGCAGGCAAATCTTCGGTTTTCCTTGGAACAACGTTTCGGGGCGATATGGGGGTGGGTGTCACCCAAGGGGTTCCTCTTGGTGGGCTTCCTACACCTTGGACTTCCTCCGCAATCAAGGTTCGATGTGCAGGAGGCGGCGAATTGCGAATAAACACGGGTTCACTTCGAAAAATTGTCTCCAGCCGCACGGAGCGGAAGCCTTTAAGACCAGCAAACTCCCTTCCTGTCTCGAAGGGGCGAAGGAGAGTCACTTGGTCTGCAGCAGCAGTGTTCTGATGTCTCTCCAATAGACGAACGTAACCGTTATCGTGACATGCTCCGAAGATAACATGACGGCAGGTAGGGTTTGTAATAAATTGTTGAAAGGTACCTATGTCGGTTTTCTCCAATTAGCATTCGTAAAAAATCAGTATGATACTGTTTGTAATGTGCGGCTAACCTTTTATCTTCTCATCCGCACGATCCTTGCCACTACCGACCAAAACAAAGTCGGATGCATCACGGGCCTGCGAGAACCCCTTCGCAAAACTTGTCAGCGACCCTGGAGACTTTATAAGTTTTGCCTTAACCAATAATTGAGCAAGCCCATCAGCGTTGGCAAATGCCTTGATCATGATGGGCATATTTGACAACTCTGGGTGTGAGCTCTTCAGGTGCTCCTCAACAGCAGCTTCAAGATCTAAAGCTGCATTTCGACCGCCGTCTATGTCCTTATAGTAGGCTTCCTTGAACTGAAATGTGTGAGGTCTCGTTTTCAGATTTTCCGCAGAGAAGATACCTACAATATAGCCATCAGCGTCGGCATCAATCAAAACCAACACGAAGGAGCTCCGCTTCTGAATCCCTTGTTATCATCATCCTTTTTCTTTGAAAATAAGGGCCTAGAAATGAGAGTAAGACGAACGACAGCCTCCTGCAACTCCTCAAGTTGACGCATCAGCAACTTCGACTCTTCCTGTGTTTGTCTGGCAGCAACACGCTCCCTCTCAAGGTCGTTTGAGACGTCGCGAAATTCCTTGTCCAACTTCGTGAACTGCTCGGAGAAAGCCTTGGATACCAGAGATTAGAGATGGGGTGGGCGCGTCCTTTTCGAGTTGCATATTCCTCACCTTCATCTTCTCAACTTTCTTCTGCTCAGCATCCTGAGTCTGAGAAACCCAGTCTGAAAACTGCTCCGCAACGTCGACCACCATCTTCCGCTCTTTCCAGGCCTGTAACCCACCGCAGAATAAATTTGATCGACCTGAGATCCGACCGAACCAGTTTTCTCTCTTCCTAATAAGCAGACGCCTTGAGCCACCCACTCCCCAACCCGGTTGAGCAAGCTTCACACACGACAGAAGATTCGAGCTTGCTTTCCACGGATGGTCACAGTAGGTATGCTTGGACTCCAATCAGACATGTTGGCATGCGCGCCATGGCGAGGCAACAGACCAGGGATAGCCGCAGGACGTCACTGGTCGACGCAGAACCAACAAGAATCATCGTGTAGACGATGCTGCCTCATCTAAGGGGATGTTGGCGCACGGGATTTGACGCCACTCACAACTAAGCATCCAATCTTTGACTGCCACGAGGGTCTGCTGCATTCTTACCTTCAGCTGGCTTACCTCAGCGTATATTATGCCCAGTCTTTTTCAGACTGCGCTCCTTGAGAGAGTCGTATCGTCCGTTCAAATCGGTGTCGATTCAAAATGCCAAAATAATACCCTCGTCTCTCCCCAGCCGGGCGAGCCAGACTGAAGGAACGGGAAGGCCTCAAGACCACAGCATATCGGGATGAAAGGGATCTCAAGCTATTTGCTATGGAATCAATCAAAAATCTCACCCCGAGGCATTCGCGTCAGTGGGTCAGCCTGCTACCCCGGAGCAATGCAATGTACTATTCGACAAGGTCCTTGGCGGGGTCGAGCGAGGCGTCGGAAGGTATCCGAATATCGACAAAGCAAACCAGAATCAGCGTGATGCCCTGATCATGTATGTGCTGTTTGAGTTTCTCTGCTTTGTTCCTTAATCCCCGGTCCCGGGCTTGTCTATTCTCGCCTTTCACTCGGTGACTTAACTTCTGGTACTAGATCCTTACTTAGGCGCGCCTATAATGGCGGGGTTACCGGTGCACTACGAGGTATCAAGCCTCACATGGAAACCTGTGACTGGAACGGCGTTGCAGAAAAAATGGGCAGCACTTTGCTCACGGACAAAGATGGCGGGGATCTGTCCAGGCTCAGGCAAGAAGAGAAGGCGCTCTTCCTACGACCAGTTACCCCCAAGCCCGAAACCGAATCGTCCTATCGCGGTACAACCGGTTCCAACAAAGAGGGCTTCGAGACCCGAGTTAGGGTTCCAGATGTTCAGATCGCCATAGGCAATGGGATACATGTAGGTGCAAGCGTTGGCCCTTCTGGCGCGCCTCAATTCCAGATTGGATTTCAGTGCAATGCTATGTGAATATGTGTACTGTACATAGGCCCTAATGATTATTCTTGACATGCTATAAGTCTTCACTCAAACGGAGCCAGGCCGAATTATGAGGATACCACGCGGCGGAGAAATGCCCCACCATCGATCCAACATCATCAGCCTTTAGATGCCGGCAAAGTGACAATTTCGTCATATGATCGATAAAAGGAACGTGGTATCCATCCCCTGACGCCCATGGTGGTAGGCTTATTCGAGATATGAGTTTGGGAAGTTGATGTCACCTGGCGATATGCAAGACCCTGAAACGGTTGAGAAGTCACATGATCTCTCTATTTATGAATAATCAAGTTAACCACTCGTCGTAGTAAATGATTGACTAGCTAGCTGTATGCGAGCTTGAATAAGAATTATACTTAGTGCCATCGTAATTAGTTAGAAGGAGGTACACGATCCTCCTCCATGAGATGCGGGGTTAAGCTGCAGCCAATAGACCATGATATAGATATCTTACTTTGCCAGCTTGCGCCTTCAAATGTAGAGAAGCAAGTAGCGAGCATCGGGTAACAAAGCATATCTGATTCTTGAGGGAATATTCATGTAAATAAGATACAGCCCATGCTTCATGTTTCATACGAAAACAAAATTACAGCACCCCCATTTAAGCGTGATTTGGTCAATAATGTGATCACTCTTAGTTCTTGGCGGGTGGGCCAACCAACAATTGATGTGAGTTTGGGGTTCAGACCGGTTTCAAGTCAATGTAATGTTGCTACATTGTCTGCTTGCATAGTGATTTCCCTTCTCTTCTTTCATATATAGGTATGGTCTCCCACGCAATGCAGCCAGCTACCGGTAGAAGGAGAGTACTGAATCCAAAGCGAGCTCTATCTACACCTTTCTCAGGTTATGAGTACTGATATCCTAGTGCCTGCTCACCTCAGCAGAGATACTAGAGAGGTGGCTATGGATAAGCTAGTTCAGCAATTAAGACTATTATGGTCCTTCCCAACAAGCTTGATCCCACGACGAAGACAGCATTCATAGACATCCCAATTCAAGGCAATGCTAAGGCCAGTTGCGCCGAGTACTGCATCGTCATTGACCTACCTGGATTGGGTTAGTACCAGCAGGAGAATCGCAGGTAAGCAGTTATCTAACATTCTCCAAATAACCTTCTTGGGCTTTTCTTGGTCATGGAGTTGGTATATTGCCTCAGCTGAGCGATATCGGTACCGCGGGATAAACTCTACCCCGCCAGAGCAGTTAGAAAGCAGCCTTCCACCTCACGTCCATCTTTGTTCACAGTCATCACAAGTTCAGACCACGAGTTCATCCACAGAACATGGCTCTCCCCAAACTTGCCATCCTCGACGACTACCAAGACATCGCGGGCCCGCACTTCGCCCACCTCGAAAACAGAGTCGCGATCACGCACTTCCCGCAGACCCTCGACCCCCGCAATGCAGCCCAGCAGTCTGAATTGGTGAACCGACTCCACGACTACGAGATCATCCTCGCTATGCGCGAGCGAACGCCCCTCAGCAGAGAGACGCTCTCGCAGCTTCCGAACTTGAAACTGCTTCTCACTACAGGCACGCGGAACCGCGCCATCGATACTACCTACTGTGCCGAGCGGGGTATTCCGGTCGCGGGGACCGAAACGCGCGGGCCCGGCGTGCACTCTACGGTTCAGCATACATGGGCTCTGATCCTGGCGCTCGCGCGCCACGTCGCGAGAGACGATGCAGCGCTGAAGAGCGATCGAGACTACTGGCAGGGATCGCTGGGAATGACGTTATCGGGGAAAACGCTGGGTCTAGTGGGGTTAGGAAAGCTGGGCTCGGCCGTTGGACGCATTGCGATCGTGGCATTTGGCATGAAAGTGATTGCATGGTCGGCGAATCTGACCCAGGAGAAGGCCGACGAGCAGGCAGAGGCTGCCGGGCTCGAGAAAGGCAGCTTTGTCTGCGTTAAAGACAAGCAGGAGTTTTTCGCACGGGCGGATGTGGTGAGTGTGCATTATGTGCTGTCGGAGCGGAGCCGGGGCGTCGTCGGGACGCCCGAACTGCAGCGGATGAAGAAGCATGCCTTGCTGGTCAATACCAGCCGCGGGCCGCTGATCGATCAGGCCGCGCTGCTGGAATGCGTCGAACACGGCGGCATTGGAGGCGTTGCATTGGACGTCTTCGAGACGGAGCCGCTTCCGGCGGACAGCGTATGGCGGGGGAGACAGTGGGGGACCGACGGACGGAGCGAAGTGCTCCTGACGCCGCATATGGGATACGGTGACGAGCAGATTCACGGGTGGTATGACGAGGTCGCTGCGAACCTGCAGCGGTGGCTGGATGGGGAGGATCTTAAGACTCTGCTGTAAAATACTGGCTCGTTGACGGGCTCGACAGGCTCGTTGACTCTGTAGAGAAGTACCGAGGCTGAGGATAGTCAGGCACGATGATCTACAGGACCCTCCTCCGTAATTACGCGGTACGCTGTGCCTCGGATGGATGGAGATCATGCATATGCTAGCTGCGCTTAATCTTTCAAAAATATCGGACAACGACTCCGTAATTCTCAGACCATACTCAGTCGAGAGACTGGCAGGTCCACTGTCGTAGGACTCCCTCGGCTCAACGTCATCATATAAACAACCTCAGCCCCTCCGTCTGCCCCTCCATACGCTCCCCGTCTCTTTTTCGTCGTCTCAATTCTCTTCTCTTCTTCACCAAGGCTCAATCCAGGCTCAATCCAAGCGCCAATCAAGCCCAATTTATTCCATCTACGATATAGCCACCGTATAGCCCACCCAAAATGCCTATTGCCGTGCAAGACCCGACACCAGCCACCCCCACCACCGTTCCCGGGAAAGCGGACGCCAAATCCCACCCCCAGCCCACACACCCGGGCCTCCTCCACGTCCAGCGCAGCGCGCAGGCGTTCGGCTCGTCGGCAATCAGCGAGGTCTCGCTGCCAGCGGGCGCGCTGTTCGCCAAAATCACCACTGCCACTCCGGCCACCAAAGCGTACACATCCGTCCAAGTGTCGCGCGATGCCCACATCGAGCTCAATTCCGACCTCGTCTACTGCAACCACTCCTGCGACCCGACGCTCAATTTCGACATGGGAAAGATGGAAGTCCGCGTCGTGGACGACCGTCCTCTGAAGAAGGGCGATCAGTTGACGTTCTTCTACCCAAGCTCTGAATGGGAGATGGACCAGCCGTTCCAGTGTACCTGCGGGGCAGGCGAGAAATGTAAAGGGTTTATCAAGGGAGCGAAGGGGATGGGGAGAGAGGGACTCAAGGGGTACTGGTTGAACGCTCACATTGAAGAGCTCGTCCAGGAGGAGGAGCAGAAATAGAACGCGGACGGACAGTGAGGATGCAGGGTGGCCTTGGAGAATAGAGCTTGGTTCATAGAGATGAATAGAAAAGTGGCAGCGATAGATGCTATGATGTATATAACAAGTCACAAAATTAATTCAAGAGGATAAGAATGGATATTGGTTTCATGACTGGGTACTTGCTGGGTAAGCCTTGGTCAGGAGACAACAGTAGACGGGGCATGCATGGCCGTCTAAAGAACCATGATGATTCATGTCCACAAGCCAGCCATGCAAGTGATTCTAAGATGCCGTCCGCAACACACCTAGTAAGCGCAAAACGCTCTATACAGAGAGCTATGGGTTTGGACCATGAACGTACCTCTTTCGTCTCACTGGCTGTATAACTGTCGGCCTGACAGAGCGTCCTATAAGCCGTATCATCGCATTGGTCCTCCACTGCCTGCGTCTATGGATCTGGAGGTGACATTATCGGAAAGATAGCTCGCGGTAAATGGCCAAGCTCAGGGGCGACAAGTTGAGCTTTGTTGAGGCCGATTATAATGCAGGTCATGTGATCCGTTGCCAGATATCTAGGGATCCCGTCTATGTTATGCTTGTTGTCAAGGCCAATTGGTAGTCACCGTATAAGGTATAGCCATAGACGCCGGTGCAGATCAGTCTTATTCAGAAATACGCCGTCGCCGCTACCTCAGGTGCTTTATGGCCTCACAGCGCTCAGTCATTGCATAGATACCGGCCTCATTTCTCCCATTGTCCTTGTCCCTTGCGTGGCGTCAGCACCTCGTCAGAGCACTTGTTCGACATATCATGATAATACCAACTTTTTCAGCGCGGAAAAGTGCTCTTAGCAATGGGTTTCGCGGTTCTAGAGCGGCACCGCATCTAGCAGCTGCTTTAATGTTTTGCCGTGGTTCTTTCTACCGTGCATGAGAGGGGAGATCTTCCGAATGCGTCCCTGGTGTGAGGGTGCGCTCCGAGAGACAATAATGCTTTCATCAAAGACGGCTGGTTTCTGCTGACAGCGTGGTGTAGTAGGGCCGCCGTTAGTATGCTTTGCTTTGTTTTACCTGGTAATTGGGTACGGTTCATTGCCGTTAGTGTGGTGTCACCCATAGCAGGATAGACAATGGGATCTTTCAGAACTGTTTCTTGACTCGAGGCAGGCACTTTTCTCATGCGGAGACCTGATTGAGCCAATCTATCTGCGAACAATAACAAACTCCACCGGGGCCCTGCCCAGTTCTTTCGATTCTAGGTCTGCACCCTCATCGAGGAGGCTTTCCGCAATAGTAGGAGAATCAGTGGTCTATGGCTCCTTCACGCAGTAATGTAGAGGCGTAAGTCCTCCCATCTCTTGCATCAGGCTCAGCCCCTGCTGCGATCAAAGCTGATTATAGGCGGTCTATTGAACAATCTCGCAAAGTGTAATGCGGTGCGACCTTGGCGATCTTTGTGTTGAGATCAATGCCAAAATTCACCAACTCTGCATCTCGAAATTTTCATGTAATGCAAGAATAGCAGAGGCGTACCGTCAAAGCACGGATTCAGAAGGTTTCTGGATGACATGTCTGAAGCTAATAGGATTCTTTTGTTCGTTCTGCTTCACCAAGCAGCACCGACGGGATGTCTACAGCGCTCAGCGGAGACGGCTGGCAATGACTCGATGCTTAGTTCATTTGCGACGAGCTCAGAAAATTCGTTGTTAGCAAAAATGCATACTTGTCGGCTGGGATTATACGGCGTATTCTATGATTCTCGAACAGGTTATTTCTTAGAGTCCATTTGCTCGTGGGAAAATCGTTAAGGCACTTGGGATACTCCATGCTGATGCCTCGTTTGCCTGGTAAAACACGTTTTAAAAGCGTACTGGAGAAACGGATAATGCTAGGATAGTGGTTTCAGAAGTCTGGCTCTGTCGGCTTTCGTCTCTGGAAGGTCCTCTGAGGCAGATGTGCGGATAACCTATGTTCATATAGTTCAAGCAGCAGAGTTTGAGAGCTCCTTGGCTATGTCCAGGGGCAATGATCCCAGGTTTTAAGGTCTGCAATACCATCAGCTCGAAGTAATCCCGGACCAACTCATGAACTCCATTATAACCGTGTTTCCAGAGCCTCACGTCGAACATGGAGAACCACAACCCTGTCGCTTCCGGCATGTTGCGAGTAGTCTGCTTGACGATGGACTTCATGAGCATTGAGTGCCCGCTCTCGGTTTTCCTTAATCCCAATGAATCCACGTTGCCGGGCAAACTGGTCCTTATCAAGCCATTTCTCGTTTTTAGCCCTTAGCAGCCATTGGCAAGTTTTGATGTGCGCCGTCCTGATAGTTGCATGCCGCATCTCCAACTGCTCAAATGTCAAGGACTCTATGCATGTCGGCGTTTCTTGGTGATAGCCGAGGAACAGATGCTTTCGAGGCGCATTGGTTCATGCCGAGCTCCTGTCAATCTTGTGCTTCTAGTTGGATTGGCTGTGGCCTGGAGTGTCCATCATCCAGCCTCACGCACAAGGCGCGGGGAAGGTACAGGAGGACTTCCCTAGTACAGGGGGCGGCGCAGCAGAACGGCTGAATAACCCTGTTCTTGTGGAAATCGGTGTAGTCACATATTCCCCGAATAACAGGCACGGCATTAGGTTGACCACCCAGCGGCTTCCATCTCGAAGCCAAGGATCCCATCTAGCCCACTAGTGCTCTTAATCCTTGTGGCTCCGTCTTTAATAACCTTTTCGGAAGCAATGGTAGCAAATATACCGGTAGTTTCGTCTCGCATCACCGGTGAGAGTAATATGTCTTTGACAGCCAGCACAATCATTACCACCAACATGGTCGTATGGGGGTTTCAAGAGGACGCCGTCGACCAATGGTAGCAGATCCGATATGCGCTTTCGAATCTTATCTGTCTCGGCGACCAGATCTGCCTTGAATTCGAAACTGCTGCAAGTAGGTCGTGTGACGGTCCTTTCAGTACCCAATCTCTGAAACCCGCCAGGGAGCGTCTTTCCACATAATATCGTACGATTCCCAGTATTGTCCATCTGACTGTCCCACGACAACATTACCGAGACAAATAACCAACTTCTCGCTAGGATCCCCACCAGCAATGCCCGGAAGCGCGTGTTTCAACGATGGAAAGCAACGCGCATTCGCTCTGTAGCAGCGGCAGCCGCATTTGTGCCTATTTGGCCGGCGGGCAGGCAGGTAATACGATGTCTTGGTGATGGATACGACCGGTCGCATATGCAGACTCATCGTACAGCTCGTCGAGGATTGATTTCGCTGCGCGTATTCGAGGGCGAGGGCAGATCCATCCGATCTTGAAGTCTTCTAACCGAAGTCTTCTGGTTAGAATGGCAGTTTCATGATATAGGACGCTCTGTCTAGCGAAGCATGATAGACTTGAGCTGGAGTCTGCGTAGTGTGAGAGCGAAAGGGATGCAGAAGTGAGATTGGGAAGCAGAGGCAGAGGCAGTCAAGCTGAGCCGGGCTAACCTGAAATGGCCCCGCGCCAACTGAGCCTAGCAAGCACTGAAATTCTGAGAGCGAAGATCAGCACCAGACTGCTATAATTAAGTGGGCTAGTGTTTAGATATCATGTGAGGCACATCTTGAGAACCACCCAAGCCTCGAAGTTAGGGCTCAGGATTAAAGTCAGGCCAGCGCACGGATCAAAAGCAAGTCCAGGTTCTTCTGTCTCGCCAGCCTCATACATACAAAGATTGATGCGCTGGTAGAGGTTTCGCAAGATTCCATTCGTGACCGTCGCACACTGTTCAAGGATGGTTAGCAGACAAAAGAGGTTGAACCATCGACCTCCAACGTAAGGCAATCCACCATAGATGCTCAGGTATGAGTACATTCCCTGCAAATTTGTTTCTATGAATAAAAGTAGTGTCATTAAGGACCATATCATGCCGTTTATCTCAGAAACTCCCAAAACCCGGGTATGTGTTCGCGCATAAAAAAAATCCGCACTCCTTCAATATGCCCCCTGTCTATAACCACCTTGTCGCGTCTAACACTCCCCGTCCGCATCATCCTCCTCCGGCTCATGCTTAACCAACCGCTCATCGTCATCGTCAACAAGGATATCATCAAACGCGGCAGCCCGATTCTTCAGCCTTGTCGCCGCCTGCTCCTCAGTCGGCTGGCCCCGCACTTCCTGATCCATTTCAATCGTCTTCAGCGCGAACTGCACGCTAACCTTGGAGTCCCAGATCCCTTCGCGGCGATTACATATGCTTAGCAAGTACAGTGCTTTCTGCTGTACGCGCGGATCACGCGATCGTGTCGCGGTAAGTGTGAGAGGCGGAACAATACCCAGCGAAAATGCGAAAGTCCGTCTTCGGGATGGGTTTGCTGCAGCACATCGGGCGAGATAGGCTTCGGCGATGGCGACGATGCGCGCGAAGTTGTCGTTGTGTGGGCCCCATGCATCCGCCGGGTCCCAGGTGTTGCTTGTCAATAGCATAGGTGACAGCAGGAACCAGATGCGGAGGATGTCGGGGTCTTGGCCGTAGTCGACGCCGTCTGGTGGTGGCGGTGATGATGGTGATGTTGAGGAGATGCAGAGACGAGTGAAGGTATGATGGAGCTGTTTCATGTTTTCCCGCACATCCGCCTGCGGCGTCGAAATGGAAGGGCTAGGCGCCTCCCCCTTCGCTAAGGCGCGCGCCGAGTCGAGCATTCCGTGTAAAATATGGTTCCAAAGGGCATTTAGTGAATCATGCACATCGTCTTCGGGCAAGGGATCGCGCGCTACGACCTCGAGGTTATCGTCCGACGAGGCCATGCTCAGACTACTTCCGCGCATCTCGATAAGCTGGTTATCAAGGCGTGTGAAGAGCGAACGCATCGTGCGTTTGGGGATTATTGACCCTGTTCTGGGGTCCCGCTCGTACTCCCGTAGCAGGTTCAGTCCCGAGCGCATATGGACAATAGCCGCCTGCGTCGAGCCCCGTAGGCACTCGAAGCAGGCAAAAAAGATGCATGAAATGAGAATCAAATCCGGCTCTGCACCAGCCCCGGCTCCAGTCCCAGCGCCAGCCGCTCTCCCCCGTCCTTTTGTACGGGGGTGTAAAATAAAAGCCTCATTCACACGCTCCTGCAATAACCGCAATGCCTTGCCGTAATGCTGCATCGAAAATGTCGCCATGGGACTCCATGCCCCGATCGCACTGGCATCATCGTACTCGAAACACTGCTGCATGGCTCCGAGAGCAATGATCGCGTGCGCAAGGACATCCTCGCGATGCGCCGCCTGCAGAACGCGCTGTGAAAAATGGATCGGAAAGCGAGTGCGCATCTGGGCTAAGAAGAAATCGAGGCTGTGTTTTTCGGCGCTGGTGGCCGCGAATGTCGCTCGCGGCGTGTACACCACGATGCGCAGGTTGGGTTTGCCATCATGACTGTTGGCGTAGGCGCAGGAGCGCTTGGAGCGGATACAGTTGCGGCAGGTTGGTTTGCCTTCGTCGCATTTGATCCGCCGAGATCTGGGGGAGGATTAGGAGACGGGGGTGAGAATAGGCTAAAAGCAGGCAGGGAGAAGCGTACTTGCAGGTAATGCAGCCAGTGCGTACTTTTGTTGAGCCGATGCGGATGCTCTTGGGCTTTTCCATGCTATAAGGCTAAAGGATGAATGGTCACATTTGATTGATTTGATTAATCTGCGGCAGGCGTGTTAGGTTACCGGAGTGGTGGGAGAGACTGGCTGGCTGACGGGGGAACACGATCACAGGATTCTTGAGGAGGGGAATTGGAGAAGAACAGAGGGACGCCAAGAGTGGCTTAGCGCTGCCACGAAGGATGTCGATCGGCGGCAGCCGATTGGCTGACAAAGCCTTGGCGTATTAAGAGTATTTACTGGGGGAAACGGAATACGGGGTGCGAATACCGGGGTATACCTAACCTGGGAGAGTATACGAAGTAGACCGGAAGGCGTTGGTCACTACTACCTATTTACAGAAGATTCTCATGCCGGTGACGGCGAGAACCCAAAGCCAGCCGACTGGTCCTTCCAAGGCAGCTCGTCCACCCTCCCAACGCTCAAGGTCTCGTACTTTCGCAACATATCATTGATGCCAGATGCGGCATGTGACTGCCATCGCCCGTCCAGACTGCCAATATACTCTCCGTTATCAGCCAGTTTCTGCAGTCCTTCCGCGTAATGGTTCCACCGGTCTGGAATCTCGGGCGATGTATTCTTGAAGAATAGCTCATTCAGCTCGGACGGCATATCCACCGAGCTCTCCCATTGGCCGCACTGCAGCCGGAATTTCACCGAATGTCGAAAGATGTGGAATAGATGCATGCCGACCTGGGATCGGGAGGCGATGATGGAAAAGGCACTGGTCAGTAAGAGGAAGTCGTGGTCGAGGACGTTAAATGAGTCTTGTTCGAGAAAGGTGAAGAGGGCGAGCAAGATGGCGTACATGGCGAATTGGTGGGCGCGTTCCATTCCGTACTCGGCTTTATGTAGTCGGGTCAGGGTGGCAATCTCGCGGGCTGAGGCGAGCGCAATATCCAGGGCCTCAGCGTCGGCGACCTGCGTCGAAGGTTCTTGGTTTACCTCGCCTGTGATGGCGTTAAATGGTGGCTTGCCTTCGAACCAGTCGCAATATAGATTTATCAGTAGGGCATGGTACCGCATCCTAGACAACTGATCAGTTCTTTTCCTCACGGAGAATTATCGCTGTACAAACCGTAGCAGGATGATATGCGGCGCCGGCCTCTCGGCCAGACTGAAGGTGGCCGGCAGGTTTTCCTCCCAGTGCCGTAGCTTATTGTAGAGCTCCCGTTTCTGTTCAGCCGTGTTCCCTGAAGGATCATCGGCTTTGGGGATGAGCGTGGAAGACATGTCCCTTGCAATATAAGACAGCTTGCAAGCTTCATCAAATGCCTGACTCAGCCACGATGGTCGGTCAGGCTTGTTCAATGGATACGCCACCCATTTGTCCGAAGGTTTCGAGGTCTCACGGTCAAGCCGTGGAATGCTGACGTCCTTTACAGCGCTTTTTCGCAGGAAATTGGTGTGCACAATCGTATCGATCTGAAACAAACCCCATGCCGTTCGCTGAACCGATCTGATCATCTCTTCCGACATTTGCGAGTCATTCAGATTGAGCTGCGGGCTGTTGATTATCCCCAGCGCCTCTGCCATCTCGACTGCCTGGTTGAGCATAATATACCCATGATCATCGTCCCCTACCATTGAATACCTGTCGAAACCATCAGTCACAGACAGGAACAAACCCACAACTGCTGAGCCGAGCCCACCTTTCATATAGCAGCAGTGTGGCCTGTATCGATGCCAGTCGGACGACCGGTCCTTTTTCAAAGCGATTATTCTGCAGATGCCTCTCAGCCTCCGCTAGAAAATCCGTCCCTTTCGTCTTGACGTCGCCTGGTACCGCATAAGCCTCGGAGTAGTGCGAATAATGCTGGATTTCATTAGCCAGGTTCCAGCCCATTGCTTGCATTCCCAGAACATACACAAGCATTTGCAAGAAGCGCATTGACGAGAAATGGACTACAGAAATCACTCTGCATGTTCCCCTCGCGCATGTGCCTAATTAGAATGACGGGATCGACAAAGGCGTAAAACGGATAGTCCCAAGTGAAATACAGCGAAACCAAATGCGACACCAATCCGTCATCATCTGTTACTGTCGTCCATGGCTTCGCGGGCACTTTTACGGGCGCGGAATCACACAGGTAATGGATATCCATAACCTTTGACCGGAACGGGGGCGCGCCGCTCTCCACCTCATATCCAGCGCGCAGCTTCGAGTCTCTGACATCCGTGGTCGAGGCTTGGTTTGGCGTCGGGACGCCCGTTGGTGTCTGGTCCAGCCAGCACCGTACCTCGGGGAATGTGGCCCCGTTGCGGATCAAGTCGAGTAGTGGCTGGGACCCTGCTTCGTCAGTCGACTGAATGGTTCGAAAGATATCGGTCAGCAGCTTCTTGTGGTAGTCGTCCTCGCCTGATTCACCGTCAACTTGCGCACCATGCTCGTTAATGCGCCGTCGACAGTTGCGGCACGGGGCAGTCCCGGTGCAACGCTGGCCGTACTGATGATAGGTAATGCAAGAGGCTGGCTCGCCTGCTTGAAACATTGACATCATGCAATACTATCGCTCAGAAATCCGATCATGAGGGTAGTTAGCGCTAGGATGGGTTTATAACGGAAGATCATGGCCATCGAGGGTTGAGATTTGATTAAGTGACATCAAGCCCGGTTTTGTTCCTGTCACGTGGTGGGGTCGTCCCTATGACGCAGAAGCGCTACGGTCTGGTAATCCACCAATCAGAAGAGCCCATCTTATTCCAGTTTCCTGAACCGTCTTTCGGATCTATAATTTTTTTGGCATAGTTTGTCGCCCGAACTTGTCACCAGCCGTATAATATATCCGGATCGTCCTGCACAGGACCTACGCTGGGTTACACGTGACAAGGATCGTATGATTTCGTATGCCCGCCCGCAAGACTTTTCAAGAATGGATGTTTCGAATGCGTAGCGAGCCAAGATAGGCCGCAAATTGGAATGCTCTAGAGTGGGTCAGTATGCGTTCGAATGAGCTGAGAGTTGTACAGAACCTACCAGCAAAAACGACGATGCTTGATTGAAGCAGCATGGGTATCAACGCCATTATACCCCTGCTTTCCCCGCCGCGCCATCCCATGGCTCCCGCGATAAAGATAATCTTGGGACGGGCAGGTATGCGTAAGCAAGGCAGGCAGACTGGCATGGCCCCAGCTAATGTAGCAGTTCAGCATCAGCCTCTGGCATCTAGAAGACCGGCATTCAGAAGACCGGCAATCTCATAGAACCCCAATTCATCCTAATCTGCACGGCGAGAAATCGGACAGCCGGAATACACTGGAATCCCAGGGCGTTCGCTTTTTCTGGTTCCGAGAATGTCGTTTCGCCGCCGCCTAGGACATAGCACGGCCCATCTGGATTTGCGTTGTTTTCCAATTATAACGTCATAAGAGCAGCGTAAGCCCTGTTGTTGGACGAGGGCGACATGAGTTCGGGATCTTAGAAAAGCGATGCTCTTCAGGGAGAAGCAGCTGTCGTTACTGTCAGACCGGGTCCCGACAAGAGCTGATTCGCAGCCAAACTCCATAGGTTAATACAATTTGTGGGGCTGCATATTTATCCATCACTGTGAAGTGGGCCAGGTGTTCAAAACGAGGAGCACTTCAAGACCTCCATTGGCCAGTGAATGAAAGGCTGATGGGAAGACTCCAGGTTGTGCAATATCCCAATCAGTATATGTTCCGGCCAGTCGCGAAGGAACCATGCTGAGTCGAGTTCCTTGAGGAGCACGAGAAAGAAAGAAAACAAAACTAGCGAAACTGATTCTCTGCTTTGCAATGCTGTGAGGAACGGGTCTGGTAAAGTATAGAGCCAGCCGAAGATCGTCGGCCAGAGGTCTAGCTCGTTTAACTTAAAATCGGGGCTGTATAAGGACTGATAGATGCACTGGAGGCGCTGAAATACCTGGTGATAGCTTGCGGCATCACAGTTTGAGGGGACGACGAGAAGTATCTGGCTGAGCTGTGACAGTTCACTGCTGTATTCATTGGAGACTGTGGAGTTTCTCGCCCAACTGTTGAGTTTGCCCTCCCCATACGAGGAGGGCTCTTTGTGGTCCGCAGCGTGCATCAGAGAGGCGTCAATGGCAAAGCTCGCGGTACAAGTCTCCAGGACTGTCCTTATGCCCATGAAGAGAGCCAGGGATCCTGCCTGGCCATCATCGCGAAACGCCAAGTACTCCAGCGGCTGCGGTCCCCTTGCAACCGAACACAGAAAGATGAGAAGCGCAGCCGCATAAAGTGCAAGACCATTATCTTTTCCCAAACACGGGATCTGCGCAGCAACTACACCAACAGCTATAGAATAGTGCCGCTCACCTTCGGCGAGATAGTCACCACCGTGCCCTGTTATCTGGCTCAGATGATCGTCGCCCCCGTGGCGCGCGAGATGGAAGCTGGAAATTGCGAGTAGTAAGTGCAAGAGGTAATGGAACGAGAAGCCGAGTCGGGTAAATTGGCTAATTGCCATTCGATTTGAGCCGCCTAGATCTTTCGAGGAGATGAGATGATGGAATAGCACCATGTCAGTGGCTGAGAAGTTGAACGGTTTGTTTGCCACAGCAGTACACGGCTCTGCTGCCGGTATCTGCAGCTCCACCTGCATTGGTGTGACATTGCGCCTAGCATGCCGTCGCTTTGGAGGCCTGAAGTGCGTTTGGTTGGAGGAGATAAAGGTGAACGAATCGTCCGCCTGTTGCTCGGGTGTAAAACCACATGCATTTGATGGCTGACGGCTTAATCCGGTACCTCCTTCGTCTCCTGTGGTATTTTTATAGTCACAGGGAACAGAGTGGCGCAGGCAGTTGCTGCATTCAGGCTTTCTCTCGTCACACTGGTGCAGTATCGGTCAGTTCTATTTGCTGCTGCTTGGGCTGGAGTTGGCTGCGGAACCTTTATCCTGCGCCGTTTGCAATTCCCGCAACCCAGGCGGGATTTTTTGTGAGATTTCCGGGATTGGCTCGCCGTATATGAGTTAACAAGCTTTGAGGCCATTTCCCTCAGAGATTAAATAGCGGCGGCATTCGTTGACGATGCAAAACCTGGGAGCTTGTATGCGGAGATCTTACCGTAAACGGGATTAGACTGATCCGGCCCGGAACAGCATTATCCCGCCGGCTTGGGTTCGCCCAATAAGGGAGTGGGCATGTGATCTCTAGTTTTTGTCGGGGCATACTGTCCTAGGGCACCGCCTGCTCCTAGGGGTCGAGTTTGCTTAGTCATTATTTAGTAAGCTGGGTTTCATAGGCCAGGCCATCGAATAAGGACAATTGTCCGTCCCTTTCCACAGTTTCTCCTCATTTGTATCCCCTCTATGTGAGCAGTCGGGTGTAATAGACTTCTGGCTTGTGATAAGTTAATTTTCATTCACTCACTAGTTCTACAGAAATGTCTTGAAATTTCTTACATCAGCTCACAGACTGCCTCCTAGAGCTATATATATTTGGGTTCAAAACACGGGGCAGAACAATAATCTATGAATCTGCTATAACATTGGACATGCCAAAAAAACATAGAGGCGAACAAACAAGGAAAGTACAGGTGGAATGCACCATATTTAGAATTTTCATGGATACGCCATCTGCGGCGTACCTTGATACCCCGTCAGCTCTGGCCTCGTGCGCAACTCCATTTCCTTCTCCTCCTGGACCAGGGTACAGCATCCGCACCAGAAGGTAGCGCAGCAGTCCCCACAGCAAGAGCCGCTGATACCGTGCCTTTCGCGCATCTCGCCACGTCGAATTGTTTGGATGATCCATTGGGACCAGCAGAGGGTGAGACCGGTGAAGATCAGACACTGCGCAAACACTAGGTTAGCCGTATGAACTGGCTACCTCTGCATGTTCTGGATAATGGGATCGTTGTTCACCTCAGAGTTGATGCTGCTGTAGCTCTTCAGAGTTGGGTCCTGGGCCCTGGCTTGAGTTCGTCCGAAGGTAAGGCAGGGAAGGCAGCATGTCAGGAAGCCTAAGTATCGGTCAATCAGCAGCGGACCAGTGGGAAGGCAGCGCGAGCTTACACAACGAGCCTGGAGAGCAGCAGCCAAAGAGCGAGTAATTCCAGTTCTTGTTGTGGGTAATATTCTTGGCCTCGGGTGAAGCATCCTGGTATGGCGGGGGGCTGATTGGGGTTGAGCGGTATGTTTTCTCGAAGGCAGCCATTGCGGTGTTTAGGGCTCTGAAGAATTGCCGAGTAGACGAGTAAAAGTAACCGGCTCTGAAGTTGATGAGGTCCAGAGAGGAGAAGCGAAGATAAATCACCAGCAAGAGCTATTTCTTCTGCAGCCGTGCAGCCACGGCTTGCTATATATTTTCTACGGAGCGAGGCCCATTCCTGAAGCCATACATCCAAAAGGCAGTTCGTATCCGTGTCTACGGCGGTTTACCACATTCAGTTTAGGGCTAGGGGGGCTGTGGGGACGACGATGATCTTCCGTGCCTTGGCGGCTTAGATGCTGGGCCAAGTGTGTGAAGAATAGATCCACTCAGTACCTCAACAGAGTCATTACTGCATCTGGACATAGGGTTGAGGTTGGCTGCTAGGCTGAAGTTTAAGCCAAATCTCTGTAAGCTAGAGAAGGGCAACTTAACTGCAACTCTCAAGTCATGATGCTAGCATCCAGACCCAAAGTTAGGCTCTGCACGTACGCTAGGAGCTCAAGAGTCAGCGCCTGGCGAGCACTTTTAGAAGAATTGGAGGATGTCTCTGCCTCAATCTACCGGACGACAACCGGGGGTGTGGTTGGTCCTCTTGGATATCTGGTTTGACTTAGTGATTACAGAGCAGAACACCGGTTCAAAGTGGCAAATATAAAATAGGTTGTTGAAGACTCCTGCAAAGAAAAGGGGTACTTTCGACAATGCACACTGATATGCTGGACATCTGACCCCGGAGTGAGGAATGTGTGCTGCAGTGGCTTCTAGAAACAATCAAGCACAGACAAGTAGAACGCCTCATTCTTGGCCGTTTAGGCCATGAGGTGTAACCTAAAACTTAGGAAAAACAGTTTCAACCCTCAGTAAACCGTACGGCCAAAGTAAGATCGGATCCCGCGGACACCGCGGGAGCCGTACGCGCATACTCTGCTTCCGAATCGTATCACTTTTCCTAGGCTGCAGCAACCACCAGGAACATCCCCACAAAATAAATAGCTAGTCAGGTAGCCGGGACCCTGGTAAGAGATTTAAGTAAAAGAGTTATATTATCTACTTATCGACGTGCTCGGACAGAGTAGCAGTCCGCCGCCAAAATGACCACTCTCCACTCCTACTACCCCCTGGGCGTCGAAATCCCCCATTACCTTGCCAATGAACTCAGTGCTCCTACTCTGCTCGCCATATTTGGAACGGCCTGTACAATAGTGTTTTCTGTGACTACCCTTCTCGCCAAAAAAGCTAACCCGCAGATCTCAAATTCTGAGCTCTACAAGACTCTCTGGTTTGCCCTGTGTAGGTTCCTCACAGCTAAGCAGCAAGCGCAACCCTAATAGAGAAAACAACAGGCGGCTCCATTCATCTTATCCTAGAAGGCTACTACGCCCTCAACTTCCTCACTCTCGCCTCGTCCAGCCACCCGCTCGCTCAGCTCTGGAAGGAATACGCCCTGTCGGACTCGCGCTATCTCACCCCGAACTCCTTCGTGATGTGCATGGAGTCCATCACCGCATTGTTCTGGGGTCCTCTTTCTTTCCTCTTAGCTGGATTTATAGCGACTGACCATCCGCTTCGACATCCGCTGCAGATTATCATCTCGCTGGGCCAGCTTTACGGCGACGTGCTATACTACGGGACTTGTGCGTTTGAGTTCCTAGTCAACGGATTGGAGTTCTCGCGACCGGAGAGGTACTACTTCTGGGGATATTTCATGCTTCTGAATATGTTTTGGATTGTTATCCCGCTTGGTGAGTTGCTGGCTCCGCTCTTTTGGTGAGACAAATCCTGATGGTGGATAGTTCTTATCGTGGACAGTGTAAAGGCATGTAAGAATGCTTTTACCGAGATCAAAAGGATCAAGACAGGAGGAATGAATGGGAGTCTGAAAAAGACCTCCTAGCTGGATTCTGTGATGCAGTAGACCCGCTCCAGAAGCGAAGATCAGCCTAAGCGAATACATAGTAGCATAAAGCGCCTTACCCTAGAAGTCTTTTATTTTAAAGTACGTAGAGTGTCACTCCAGTTACGGATTTAATGAGAATCCGGTCCTAATTTACTTTCCTTCACGCTCCAGTGCTCGCTCAGTTGGATGGCAAGCCAGAGCCTCCGCTCGCTTGGCATGGTATTGCCGAAGGAGTCTGTTTCGTCTACGCTTTTGGCCCCAACTAAACTGTCAGTTTGGTATACGGCGCTCAGGGACGTTGCTGTTTGCTCTGGGTTGGCGCTGCCTACCTGTATCTGCTTGAGGCTTTGACATCGACTGTTGCCCGGATTAGACGCATCATTCCCCCGCGTACTCCGGAGCAGATCTGTCTACCAACGACTCTATAATGGAGCATTCCTTAGTGTGGCCAAGCGCCCAAATCCACCTGACTCGAAACGCCAGACACGCCATTGTACGACGTCTCTGGCGCAAACACAGCCACTCGGGCGCCTTATGAGGTCTGCGCCCCGCAGCTGATCTGTCTTACTCCATTCAAATCTCTACTGTCTCATCTTGGTTCATCCTCCAGTGACTACATATCCAGAATTGACTTCTTCTGAGGCGCTGGTAGACAACCAAGAGCCACTAGCTCAACCACCTCTCCTAAGCATCACTAACATCCTACGGTACTCATAGGACCGCTTGAAAATGATCAAAGAAACAAAGCAGCCTATTTCCCCTCCCCGCGTCTACCTAGCACCTCCCCCGGCCTATAATGCTCATTACGCCTACGAGCCCCAGCAGCTGCCGCCGCAGAGAGCAAGGATACGAACGTGGAGCGATACGAAGCGGGAATGGAGATACGGGTCTAGGTCTCGAGTATTCAAGTATTACCTCGGGCATGCCTTGGCCGGCTTTATTATTGGGGCGATTATTGGGATAATTATTGCCGTTATTCGTCGGTTTTCATGATTGGTTATGGCCTTGCCAAATACGTCGTCTTTCGGGTATATTGTTGTCAGTGCAAAATTCTATACATATATATATATATATATATATATATTTTCTCGTTGTCACATCTTCATAGGTCTACACAAACATTACAAGATAGGCACGTCTGCGGCCGGGCTGGGACTGTTGCTTTGCTTGATTGCATGGTTCTTTCTACGTTTCTTCGCCAGCTGCTACTTTCTAATCCCTCTATCCCATGGCGGCTTCCTAGCATGACTCTTTAAGCTCCACCACTGGGTCATTAGTGTAACTGCTGTGGGTTACAGGGTTTTATATTCGTTCCAGGCTATCCTCGGACTGGCACGTTTCAGAGGCAGAGAATCAACATCATCATAATGCGTCTTTCCAAAATCCTCGCACCATGCACTCTGGCCTTAGCTGCGTCTAGTTCCAGCCAGAGGATACCGTCACCCGTGACGTCTGTATATTGGGAGGCGGTGCCACCGGTTCCTACGCTGCTGTGCAGCTGGTCGAACGTGGACTCAATGGCGGTCCTGGACGATCTCAGGCGCATGGGCGATGCCGGCACTTACCTGATTAACAAGAAGCCGTAGTTCATCGCATTCGAGTCGCATTGGCCGGCCTCGATCATGGTCCCGTAGACGGTGTGCATGATGGTTTCTATCGGGAGCTCTATGCATTGCAGGGCAGCGCAGCACATATTACACTTGATCTGCCTTTTATACAGATTACACAGCTCAGCTTTGGAACTATACCCGCTCCATCGTCGACGTGATGACGGCTGAGTTGGGCAGTTCTATCAGGTCGGATCAGGAGATATGAAGTCACTTGTTGGCAGGAAGGCATCAATATTTGGGTCTGTAATATGCATATCTTTTATGTAGTTGAAATGAAGCTCTTCCCAAGTTTGACCCATTCTTGAGCCCAGTCCATTGTTTGTCTCGCGTAGTCTGAAATTCACTCTATAAATGACATAACAGAATAAAATGGAAAACTATATTTGCTAATTCCAAGCAAACAATCTGAATAGTGCCAAGCCTGGTTGAGGTTGGATTAAGATTATATTTTGTTTCTGATGGTGAATGAAGTACAGAGGCTGTAATGCCTCAGGCGTCTACAACAAAGGCATATAACATCTTCTCTCACTATTGAATTTTTCCTCCTCTACCGTTCATGTCTTGTCGCACTCAGCTCTTCACATCCATGCTAGGTGACCATGATGGCTCTCTATCTTCACACCGCAGCCAGCTCAGGCGCGGCTTGTGACGGCCTCCAGGCGCCCTCGATCCCCGACGCCAGAGTGCTCTGGATTACTTCAAACATTGTCCAAAATTTCACCTTACCCCCCGTCACTGGACTTACCGGAGAGCCAATTGCTGGAGCCACAGGGGAGTCTTCCCCGCTGACCTTTTGCAACGTCTCGATGGCTTTGACCCACCCAGGCGACAACGACACCGTCCTCGTCTCCGTCTGGCTGCCTCCCCATGACATCTGGAACACTCGCTACACTGCAACAGGAGGAGGGGGTCTCGGAGCCGGCTACGACTTCAACATGGTCAGTCCCCTTGCTGCTGGATTTGCAGCCTCTGCCACTGACGCGGGACTTACCCTTAACAACACCATCATGGCCGACACGGGGCTCTGGGGACTTAAGGAGGACGGCACCGTCAACGAGCCTCTTTTCAAGAATCTCGGTTACCGCTCTATTCATGACATGGCCGTGGCTTCCAAAGACGTGATTAGGCAGTTCTACGGCGTCGATCCCAAGTACTCGTACTGGGCCGGCTGCTCGCAGGGAGGACGCCAGGGCTACGCCGCTGCAGCAAAGTATCCTATCGACTTCGACGGGATCCTCGCCGCCGCTCCAGGACTGGGCTTTGGCCACGTTGGACTCGCAGCTTTCTGGCCTGTTGTTGTGATGCACAATGAGGGGGAGTACGTCCCTTCATGCATCTTCGACAAGTACGAAGCGGCGCTTCTTGAATCCTGCGATCCGGATGATGGCCTCGTCGACGGTTTTATTTCCGATTACGACCTCCTCATATCCTGTCCGCGCTTGTTCAATACTTCGGCTCTTATAGGGCAGACCGTCACTTGCCGTGAAGCTGGGAATACCACCTTCACGATTACCAAGCGCCACGCGATCATTGTAAGTAAGATCCTCAACGGCCCTAGCCACCATGGAGAACAGTACTGGTTTGGGATGGTCCCTGGTGCAACCTTCTCCGGTATTGCAGAGACTGTCTTCGACAATGCCACTGGCAGATGGCTCCCCAAACCCTTTGCTCCCGCTGCCGGGTGGCTCACGAGCATCATTGCTCCGCAGATGGGAATAGAGGCCAAACCTCAGCACCTCTATCGGGATACCGGCATCCTCAGCCTAACCTACAGCCAATACTTTGCCGCCTTCAACAAATCCCTCGCCCTGTCGTCTCCTTTCCTTGGTGACTCCTACCTTGACTTTCGTTCCTTTCAGAAGAGCGGCGGGAAGATCCTCACTTGGGTCGGACTCGCCGACCAGTTCGTCCACCCCGCGCACCTCTTCGACTTCCACGCCTCGGTCACCAAGACCATTTCGCCTGGAAACTCCTCGGTCATCAACGAGTTCTACCGCATCTTCACGGCCCCCGGTGTCGGCCACTGTGCCGGCGGCGTCGGCCCGCAACCGGTCAGCCCGATGGGTGCACTTACAGAGTGGGTGGAGCAGGGGAAGGCACCGGACACTCTGTTGGCAAAGGTAGACAGTAGCACTGCCGGGGAGATTGTGCGAGACCTGTGCCTGTACCCCAAGAAGTCTGTTTACATGCATGGCGAGCTGGCGGACCATGACGGTTTTGAGTGCCGGGAGCCCCAGGGGCAGGCTACAGAGGTCGGAGGAGGACGAGGACGAGGAGTATGAGTGACGACGATGAATACAAAGAGCACGACGTGCCAGTTATATTCAGGTGACGACGGTCACTGATCTCTGTGCTGGACTTGGTGGGTACGGCGGTTAGATCGCCCGTCGTAGTCTTGATGGAACTTCTACTGCATGAGCCTTCTGTACCCTAGTTAGATGTCGTTTGTATGGCTCGATATCATTATGTAGATCTAATTGTTTACGGCAGCATGTATGCACTTTAGTCAGACTAGATCCAGTCTCTGCAAATATTACTCTGCGCTTCCAATCGCCTGACCTCAAGAGGAATATGAGTTCTCACGCCTTGTGATTCGGGATGCCAGGGTATTCTTAATGTCATCACCTGCTCTTCTTGGTCCGAGTGATGTCCCTTCTCCCTCCCTTCTCTGTTCCCGTGCGCTGCCTTTATACCCAGTACTTCTAGGCACCGCCAGTTTCCTTCTTGAATTATTGTTTCTCTCATCAACTGAAAATACACTTCGCTCAATAAGGTAGCTAATGTCTGCCTGGATGTAAACTTACTCTCCTATTTTTCTTTTCTTTCCTCTCTCTCGTATTTCACAGGCGGCAAGCTGGCTGGCACGCACAGTCAATACATTGCTTGGCTAACGCAAACTATCCGTGTGCACTCGAGAAGATCTGACCCTATAACTGACTGGTTTATGATAGCTGCAGTCTCGGTAAGTCAGGAGAGTATACGCCCTCTCCAGACCGTATCGTGATTTCCGCTGCTCACTCGAAGTGCCGAATTCCCCAGTTGCCTAAGAGCCGATGTGCCTCAAGTAAGCAGCAGCAGCAACAACAACAACAACAACAACAACAACAACAACAACAACAAAAAAAAAAAAAAAAAAAAAAAATA
>JAAXYA010000066.1:0-151118 GCA_013305525.1 Aspergillus quadrilineatus | reverse complement strand
GTGGGGTTTGTGTGTTGTTGGTAAACTTACCGGGCTACTCGGCCGTGGCCCGGGGGTGTTTGGCCCTCCCAAAATTTCAAAAAAAAAAAAAAAAAAAAAAAAAAAAAAAAAAAAAGCTACAACTCCGCTAGATATTAGTTCCCGGGATTTGCCAGCATAGTGTGTGTCCTAAATAACCCCGCGTTCCCTCATAACTAAATCCCAGTAGTAAATACACTATGCCTCCCAGAATAACCAATAATATCGAAATCCGTACAATACCATAATCTCGGCTCCACCTACTCTTGCGTCGAGCCGGACTGGGCATCCTCCACCTTGGGACCCTCGTCCTCAAACGTGGTAACGCCTCTCTCGGCAAGAACATCGCTGTGCAAACGATACGCGCGCTCCATTTCCCAATAGAACGGACTTGGCGTCGAGAACAAAGCGTCAATGGACTCGAGCGACCGGTTACGGGTCTCAGGGTAGAACAGATACACGATCGGAATCCACAGGAGATTAAACCCGGCCAAAAGGAAGTAGCTTCGGCTTTTCAGGCTGGCAAACATGATCGGGTTCACCAAGGTGGTCATCCCGACACCAATGGCCCACCCGGTAATGCCGAACCCGTTGCCCTGGGCCCGGAGGTCAGACGGGAATATCTCGGTTGGAACGAGGAATGCCACGGTGCCCCATGTCGAGGCATAGGCAAGGTTGAACAGGAAGAGCATTGCGACTGCAGCGGGTGCGTAGTCGGCCGCTTTTTCCGGGTTGTGAAGGGATGCTTCATAGACAGAGCCGGCCTAGCGGATCAGTAAGGGTCTATTCTGGGAAAAGGGGCAAGCTTACGATGATTTCAACAATGAAGAGACTCAGAGCACCGAGCATCAAGCACATTCTTCGACCGATTCGGTCCACGATCTGCGCGCTGATGATGGTTCCAACTATACCAATCGTGTTGAGACCTCCTGCGAGGCCGTTCTGGGTCAGGCTGCTGTATCCAGCTTGACTGAGGAGAGTGGGCGAGTATGCCGTGACAGCCTGACGCGGTTTAGCTAGGGGGATACCACCGGATAGGATTCTCATACCGTGATACCGGTCCACGAAGCCATAATCTGAAGAGCCACACACAACCAGGCCCGTCGGCTGAGATTGGTTCCCGGCCGCCCGCTCTTGCCTATCAAGATCTTGATAAATTGGATCGGCGAACTGGGCTTGCTGTCTTGGGCCACGGCTACAATCTCCATGTACTCCTGCTCGATCTCGGCCTGGCTCGCTTTGTGGCTTCGCAGCCTTGTCAACAGATCACGGGCATCCTTGTTACGCCCAACAGAGGCATAGTATCGCGGAGAATCAGGGAGCATCTTGATGAAGAAGACCAGCAAGATCGCTGGAACGCACTGGAAGGCGAGCAGGAACCGCCATCTGATATCCGAGTATCCGTTATTGATGAAGGCCAAGCCGAACGATAGCCAGTACGCAACCGAGATTCCCAGGTCTGCAGGATCAGTATGCGGTGCGTCGAGAACAAGGGGGAATTGAACATACAGTTGGCAATGAAAACATAGCCCAAGAACCCGCCGCGGTGGTCGGCGGACGAGGTTTCTGACACCAGAACCGGCGTAATGCCAGTCAGCGCTGTTCGATCAGCACAGGCCCATAACTAGCAGTGCTTAGGGTAAGATGAGATACGTACCTCCAGTGCCAACGCCCGTCACGACTCTGGCGACGAGCATGAAATCCGAGCTTTGAATCGCTGCCTGGAGAGCACCTCCAACGACCGCGAAGATCGCACCGATAAACAGTCCATTGATACGCCCAATGCGATCAGCCAGCCAGCCTCCAGCGAAGCAGCCAAAGATACAGCCGAGGTAGTAGATACTGACAATGCCTCCTTGATGGGTAGTGTCAGTCACAGTGCCATCCGGCTTGCCGATTCCAACCTCGGTGACATAGTACGGCGCGGCGTTAACGCCGCCCATAACACCTTGGTCGTAGCCCTCGAAGAAGATGCAGATGAGCGAGAAGACCTGGACGGCGACATTGAGCTGGCGAGGCGACAAGCGCCTCCAGAGCGTGGTGTATGCCATGACGGTAGACCACCAAAGAAGATTTGGGAAAAAAGACAGGCCAAAGCCCGGGGTTGTTGCACTCTATAAAACCCGGGGAAGCGTTCATGAGGCAATTACTAGCCCATAAGTGCTCCGCCTCCACAGAAACGCCCCCACTCCAGAAGTGTGGTGCAGAAACTGAGGATTCTGTTCAGCATTGGTGGAGCACTCCCCCCTGCCCACCCAGTAAGCCTTAGAAGAGTTTAGCCGTTTAGGCGATTACCCATTTACACATCCAACAGAGCTGATCGGCTCCTGTTCCGGCGTTCTGGGCCCAGCGCCGGCTCCTCGATTCAAGCGTGTTGCCGATAAGGCGCCCGAGTCTGCCTCCGATATATGATTGAGCCGTTCCAGCTGTCCGATTATGCTCGGCACATCATACGACCGCAGACTCCCATCGCATTCACAATGGCCAACGAAACTCCCCAAAGCCATGCTCTCGACATCACGGTGCTGGGCTTGAACAGCGGTACCTCGATGGTGAGTTTGTCCTGCTCTTTTAAAGATGCGCGGCAACCCTAACTTGGACAGGATGGCATCGACTGTGCTCTGTGTCGCTTCCGGCAGGAGACCCCAGAGTCTCCCATGCACTTTGAGCTGCTCAAGGTATGTGCAATGCTAGTATACTCTACATGAATGGACACTCACGCGCGCAGTATGGAGAAATCCCGCTTGAGCAGACGATCAAGAAGCGGGTGATGAACATCATCCTGCACAACAAGACTTCGCCCTCAGAACTATCTGAGGTCAATGTCATCCTGGGAGAGACATTCGCCGCCGCGGTCAAGCAGTTCTGTGCAGACTACAAGGTGGACATCTCCTCCATCGATGTCATTGGGTCCCATGGACAGACCATCTGGCTTCTGTCGATGCCCGAGGCGAATGAAGTGCGAAGCGCCCTGACTATGGCCGAGGGCTCGTTCCTCGCCTCGCGCACTGGTATCACTTCCGTGACCGACTTCCGAGTCAGCGACCAGGCCGCCGGTCGTCAAGGTGCACCGCTCATCGCTTTCTTTGATGCGCTGGTTCTGCACCACCCGACCAAGCTTCGTGCGTGCCAGAACATCGGCGGCATTGCCAACGTCTGCTTCATCCCTCCGGACTCGCACGGCGGCGTCGATGCCTGCTACGACTTTGACACCGGTCCCGGCAACGTGTTCATCGATGCCGTGGTCCGCCACTACACCAACGGCGAGCGCGAGTACGACAAGGACGGCGAGATGGGCGCTCGCGGCACCGTCGACCAGGAGCTCGTCGACGAGTTCATCCAGAACCACCCCTACTTCAAGCTCGACCCGCCCAAGACCACCGGCCGCGAGGTCTTCCGGGATACCTTGGCCTTCGACCTGATCCGCAAGGCTGAAAGCAAGGGCCTGACCCCTGATGATGTCGTCGCGACCATCACCCGAGTCACCGCACAGGCAATCGTCGACCACTACCGCCGCTACGCCCCTGAAGGCCTCGAGATCGAGGAGATCTTCATGTGCGGAGGAGGCGCCTACAACCCCAACATCACCAAGTACATCCAGCAGCACTACCCCAACGCTAAGATCATGATGCTCGACGAGGCCGGTATCCCTGCTGGTGCCAAGGAGGCCATCACCTTCGCCTGGCAGGGCATGGAGGCTATCGTCGGCCGATCTATTCCAGTGCCGACGCGCGTAGAGACGCGTCAAGAATACGTCCTGGGTAAAGTGTCTCCGGGCAAGAACTACCGCAACGTGATGCGGCAGGGCATGCTCTTTGGCGCTGGCCGCGATCACTTGAAGCCGGTCAGCGAATTGATCAACTATGTAGACGGGAAGGTGTTTGACAATAAGTGGTAAATAATTAGGCTCGATATGATAAATGACTAATGAATAAATATCTTCAATCCTTTCAATCCTTTCAATTTTTCCAATATTTTCGGCCTGTAACCACTTATTTTCTATTGGTAATGAAGGTGGAGCTGGAGTCAATATATATAAACTTTCCTGGGCAGCTAAAATTGCAGTCCTTGGCATATTTGAACCAGGAAAGCTTTATTCTTGATGTTCACTTTAGATGCAGAACAGTCATATCGATGGTAACATGGAAACGTTTAGAATTTATACGGAAAACTCTTGAATTCATAAACGTCTTGAATCTATAGACATCTTCAATCTATAAACATCCTGTTCGTTATTCAGTGTGCGGGGTCTGGGGTATTTCTTAGGAAGGCCAAAGCACGAGCATAAGCACCCTCATAAGCACCTTCCTGTTACAAAAGACTATGTATTACATAATTAGTAATTGATTTTGGGCAGGCTAAGCCCAATACGGATACCCGAGGTCACTTAATGTCCAGCTGCCGTTCATGAAATCGTCCAACAGAATCCGCTTCAAGGACGCCTTGTCTCCTTGCGCTCTGACAAAGACAATATCATGCGGCGATTGCCTCGACCACTTCCAATGCTCTGTCATTCTCTCCGAAATGTCACAGCGCCCGCGGAAGTTCCAGCGCATCTCCAAAGCCTGTCTGTTTCCCCTCTGCTCCTCCCCAGGGCGTCCGCGGCTCTCCGCGGCGGTCCGCGACAACCGTTCACTGGCTGACTGGACTCTTTTTGCAGGCGATTTTTGCAATCGACGGAGCATCAAATGTAATAAGAACAACGGCCCTCTTGCTCCCTGCCAGAACTGCGCCGATTTCGATGTTCCCTGTACCTATGACCGTCCGGCTCGTCGACGTGGTGCGCGCAGAAATGCCAGTCCCGCCGGCGGCCAGTCGGCGCAACCAGGAGGCCCGACACCGGCGCCTCGAGATGACGATGCTACTCGACGGCTCTCAGGCTCAGTGACAAGCACGGCCTACCAGTCTCGTCCAAGCAACGCCTCGTGGGATGGTCTCAACGGTACCGGCGCCGTAGTGCTGGCCGGTCCCAGCGAGGGCGCCTCGATCGCCCCGTGGAAGGCGTTCGCGACTGCCTGTCAAGACACCATCCGGGACTTAGCCCAGGTCTATTTTGAGATCGTCTATCCAATGTACGGTTTCTCAGTCGTGATCCGCGCATTCCGCAGCTAACCGGTCTTCGATCTCTAGCTTCCCCCTGTTCCACTGGCCGACGTTCACAAAGACGCTTGAAAACATGGACTATCTCCATGACGACGGCCTTTTTGCCTCAACAATGGCAATGTGCGCGTTGGCATCTGCCCGCGCTCGCGACGGGGCTTTATACTCGTCTCGCTGGAGCTCTAGGCAGCTGGCGAACCCGCCGTCGGAAATTTTCTGCATGGCGGCGAAGGAATCGATCCCCCGCGATTTAGCCGCTGCAAAAGGTACTGAGTACATGAGAGCGTGCGCCATCTTAAGCATTGCCAGTATCCAGCATGGACAGATCCAAGGCATGCAGCAGTACCTGGGCATGTATCACACCTTGGCGGCAATGGACGGGCTCCACGACGAGAAGTTTTGGCCGAAAGATTTGGATCCCGTCACCATCGAGATTCGCCGACGAATGGTAAGCCAGATTTCATTCTCGTATTGATAAGTCTAACAATCTGCAGTTCTGGTCTATATACACATTGGATGTGTACTCATCGATCGTCTGGGGCGGGATCATTCGCCACCGCGAGGCGCAGTCGAATGTCCGTTACCCCGGAGAACTAAAGGACGATTTTATCTCGAAGAACGCCCATGGGGTGTCACCTGCGGAGAACGGGCGGGTCGGTGCGTCTGGCGTGTCGGACGATTGGATATGTGGCTGGAATTTCATCACCGATATGTATCGTATGCTAGAGCATGCGCTCGATAGTCAGAGGCGACGACCGCGCCCCAACAACGGCACAGCGGACGTCTGGTCGCTATTTCGTCCCCCTCAGACTGCAGGCTCGTGGCTCATGGACCACGTCTTGTCCATGTACTCGTCGCTCCCTCCCCAGTTCCGAGAAACGCAACCGGTTACCGGAGACCTAGCCCACGACATTTTCGGCTTCCAGTCTGCCAATATCCAAGCGACTCTCCAGCTGCTGCGGATGGTCCTCTCCTCGAATGAGGAGCAAGGGGTAGATGAGAAATGCGATGTTGCTGGTCAGGTCTTGAGTGTCTTCTCCAAGGTGCCGGTTGAGTATCTCAAAGCTATCAGCTCTCCACTCTTACACCACCTCGGTGGGATAGGATATATCCTTGGCTCGGTGATGGAAGGCAGTCTGTCAGAAGTGTCCTACCAACGTGTCCGCACCCTCCTGTTGGAGATGGCCGACCTTCTGCATCGATTGGAGTCGGGCCTGCGCCGATCCACTGGCACAAGCGAGCGCCTTAAAGCACAAGTCAATCGCATCGACGAATATATGATGACCAAGCTATCGTCTACTGCCTATGCATCACAACCGCGGCCGACCTCGATTCTCAATCCACCAGTCCAAGACGACCTAGTGTCCGGAGTCTACCAGCAATCCAATCTTACGCCTATGCATGCTCCAATGACCGGGATGGACGACCCAATCGCTCAGTTCCAATTGCCGGCAGAGCTGCTAAATGACTGGCCTTGGCCATTCGACATTGGCACGTCGGACGGCGTGTTTCCACTGGCGTTTGTGAAGTGAACTACTGAGTAGCTCACTCGTCCTCCGTCGTAGTCCGCAGCTTAGAGGGCTACGCGTGGCCCTGCTAAGATTTTGCGCGTTTAGACGACTCGAGATTAAGGATATAGGGGCTTCTGCTATTTCCCGGCGATGCTTCAGCTGCGCGGACGATCAGACAGCCAACGAAAAGTCTGCAAAAAAGTCCTGCCATGTTGTCGGGAAATAGAACAGGTTCAGGCCGGGAAAATCCCACTCGCGGACGAATTGTTCCGGCACGAAAGACGTCAACTCCGTCTGAGCATCAAAGAGCTCCCAGAACGGAGCCGCATCTGCGGCTTCTCCCTCAAGGCCTAGACCACTCTCTTGAAGCGTGCGACCGTACTTTTCAATGCTCAATCGAAGGATCTGTAGGTAAACATTGCCGTTACTGATTGCATTACTGTTCGACACGCTCTTTGTCAGGTCGTCTAGAAGTCGGTTCCCATGCGTCAGGAGTTCCTGGTGCTCCTCCTTCCCCTCTGGAAGAAGACGGGACAACTTGAGTAGCAGGAGGAAACAGAAGGCGCACTTGGCCCAGACAAAATCCATTGCGTATTTGAGCTTGGCGAGGTAGGAGTCAGGCTCGATCGTGATGAGGCTGAGGTGTTTCCGGGCGCTGGCTTTTGCCATTAATAGGATCTTTCGCTCGACGGGGGACATGGCCCTGATCAATCAGTACTGTGGAAAAAAAAAAGTATAGGAAACTGGAAGACGAACGCAACATTCTCTACTCCCATCGACCGCAACGCCTTGCAATGCAGCATCATCTCAGACCAGCAACCTTGGACGCGAAGAGCAGCCAAGAGCGGCCCTCGCTCTTCATCATCTGCGGCAAGACCGTTCTCTGCCTGGTCAGTCCCGAATTTAGGTAGTACTGTGACAGGTCGTACCTATTATTCGCTGCCAGTCACTGCGCCTGTTAGAGATGGCTCATGCGCGTTCCAAGAATTAACGTACTCAAACCAAAGATCCAAATCAAGCTTAGCATCCTGCACGAATGCTGCGATATCAGCACGGGTCATGGGCGTTTTGCCGCCTAAGTTTTCGTTGATTTGCACTGGCGCTGTCAGTAATCATCCCTCCGTTTCGTGGTCGGGGCAGCAGACCTCTGATCACGTTCAGCTGGGAGGGTTAGTCCATACTTCACTTTACGGAGCGGCGACGTACCTCGACTTGTGAGAATAATCTGAGATCCAAGACGGTGGAAGAAGGCTGATGGAGCAACTTGCGGCATCGCCGTGCATTCCCCGTCATACGGATTCCCGGGGGTTTACCACCATCCAGACTGAATCTAAGAATAATTAGATGGTGGATTTCTTCGGTTGAGAATTCACCTACATATGCTCCAGGACCAGCAGCCCGAACCACGTTCGAGACTTGCGCATCAGTACATTTTCTTGTTGAGCCAAGCCGGCGTTATCCGGATTCCCCTCCACATCCTTCATAGTCAATCGATGTGTTAGCTCCTCGAATGCTTCGTCGAGGCCCAAGTCGAGCGACATGCGGGTCGCAAATGATAGGATCAGGGAGCGTTCGGCGGAGTAGCAAGCGATCACCAGCAACGCTTGAACAGACTCCAAACAATTCAACGTTTCGTTTTGGATCACCACGTTGATCCACTTCTTGAGCTCTGTCTGGAGCAGCTCAGACAGCTGGGAGCCGGATCCTACTCAGTCAGCGCGTGTGACTTGGGCTTTGGCGACTCACGTACTGGACTCCACGCGGCTCCCGATTGTGCAGATGGCATTTAGCAACATGCTGCTCCGGTACCGCACTGATTCGAAAGTGTCGTATTTCGGATCGAAGATTGGTATATACCTATCCTGCCAGTCATTAGTTTATATGAGATATCCCCAGCGTAGCACATACGCAGCCTTGGAAGAATCTATTGAGCATTAGTATCAAGCACTCAATCAGGTCTAGGAACGCACGCTGTAAAACAGTCCACCGCGTAGTCCATCGTAATGAGACCCTTGCTGATGAAATCGGAAATCGGCTCTTCGCTGACTTCAAACCCAGAGCGCCTTCTCTTCGCCGGCCGATGCGTCTCTCCCTGTGGAGCCTGAACCGGAGGCTGCAAGGGCATACTGTCCTGTCCCAGCAGGGTAGCACTCTCAGCGATGACCGGCGGAGCGATTGCCGAGAAACTCTCTTGACACGTCTGCTGGTCGGCATCGCCTGGCTGCTCAGCGCCAGTTATTGCCCCGGCCTGACTCTGTGTCCTATTTTGAGCTTGCGCAGAACGAAGCATTTGCTTCATCTCATCGAGCTGCCCCTGCAGCCGGCGGACCTCGGACTCGACAGACTCGAGCCGCCTACATCGTCAACGCCATCCATTGCCACCTGGTAGAGTAAAGAAGGGAGGAAGGAGGATCAAACATACTCGCCCATGGGGTCCTTTGGGATCTCAAAGAAAACACACTGCTTCTTGATCTTCTCGCATCGCGTACACGGGCGCTTGCCGTCGCATTTCACCTGCAGATCACCTTAGACAGCTGCATATTGCTAACATCACAGCCAGAACGGGCTAACCTTGGACTGTCGGCACGCGCTGCATGCTTTCTGTTGTGCTGTTAGCGGGTTGATCGAGGACGAAGAACGTGGGGTAGAGGCGGCTTACAGGGATACGTTTCATGGACGGTGGAGGCGCCACGAGATAGGGATCTTCCGACATCTTGGTGCGAGCCCAGGGGATTTAAACTTGAAATTCTAGGAGATCCTGGTTCTTGAGGAGTCTACGGACGTTTGCGGCGTGCCTAGGTAAAAGAGTCTGAAAGGCGTCGGAACATCCCCGGCTCGGCTAGAAGCAGAAGGATTTAGTGGCTTTGGACTGTGGGGAAGACACTTTCCTTGGTCTTCGTATGTAGCAAGTGTGGGGATGGGCTGGAATAATTATCAGGCATTCCTTATGCATCTGATTGGTCTGGATGGAAGAATGTGCAGTTCGTATTCCACTACTGAGAGTACATGCAGACACAGACCGTCCCACGTGCTATCGCCATGTGTCTTCGGTACGCTACCCTAATATACATAGACAAAGTCCTCATTCTCGAAATCCGTCAGATCCTTGAACGCATTATCGTCCACCCTCTGATTGACATCGTCCTTGCTGTCGATGTCGGTCTCACCAACTGTCTGCATTGAGCGATCGACGATCTTCGCGGACTTGCCCATAGCCACACGTCTCTTTTCCTGCCGTTTATTGAGGTAGAAGATGTAAATCAAGTTGAGACTAGACATTCAGTTATTGTTACACGAGGGAGAGGGAATAGGGATAGACTCACACGCAGAGTAGAACGAGGACACAGAACATGGCGAGACTATTTCCACGTCAGATACAGAACAAAGATAGGTCCGGAATGCCTTACTTGGACAGGAGACCACGTCTGTACCCAGGAGCTTCGTCAGTGGTATAGAGGTTAGGGCCAACGACCTGCTGCGGTTAGCTCTGCTCTGCTTTGACTTGACTTTAGTGCTCTACAGCCTGGGTTCATACATTACCGGCGCACTGGCCAACCAGCAAGATACCGTTGATGACCTTCTTTTTAGTCTCACCGGCTGTATTTCCGGCAGCCCAGGAGTAGATCATCGGTGCTGCTGATGTTAATGTATAATCCATGAACAGATTCGACTGAACCTACTAATGCCGGGGTAAACAGAGATCTAGCACTGTTAGCACCTTTCAACCACAATGAGGGGACATGCTTACGATATAATAGCCCGCAAGCAGCGGCCCTTTGTGGGCGTCACCGCGGGGAATCTCCAGCAACATCACACAGCCAGCGATGGCAGGGAGGCACAGGAGCGCGATAACACCTCCCTTGGTCTTGTACCTGGTCGCGAGCCACGCGCCACCCAGGGTTGCAATGAGCTGGATCGCACCAAACGGCATGTTGAAGAGCATGGTCTTGAGCTGGTCGAAACCGAACGACTCGATGATCAGTGGTCCGAAGGTGGTGATGCCGCCGCTGGGGATTCTGCACAACCGTATTAGAACAGTTTCCGTGTAGGTGGAAGGAGTGCAACGCACGAGATTGAGAACATCAACGCGAACCAGAAGAAGGACTTGAGGTCGAGGAATGCTTCTCTGACATGAGCCCATTTCCATTCGTGGGTCTCAAGGCCTTGTTGGTTCATCCGGAGCCGCTCGATTGCTAGCAGTTTGTCCTCTTCGTTGAGGAATTTGGATTGCATCGGCGAGTCGGGGAGGAAGAACCTATAGCAGTCACGATCCTATTAGAGCGGTCAATTTAAGATGAGGGCTTTTTCTCACAAGACAATGAAGGCAAAGGCGATCGTGACAAGCCCAAAGAAGAGGAAGATGATCTGGTAAGGCGCGAGGCTAGAGTGGATATGACCGAGACCGAAGGCGATGAGACTGCCAAACTGTTGGATATCTCCGTTAGTGCCAATGGCCCCAGAGTATGGACTCCCAGCAAAGACCCACCATGTTAACGACGCCATTCATGGCATACCACGAACTAAGCCGCATTGGCTGTTCCCGACGGCGATACCACATCTGAGTAATGGCGATAAATGCAGGGGCTACAAGAATCAGTCTTTCGATACCAGTGCGGAAAAGATGATTGTGACGACTCACGAATCCCGGATTCAAACAACCCCAGAAAGATCCGACAAGCCAACAGCCCTCCAAAGGACCTGGCCGGGGTCATGCACGCCAGCGAGATCCCCCAAAAGAAGACCATGACAGCAAGGAACTTGCCCAAGCGGATCTTGACGAGGATATACGCGATGGCCGGCTGAGCAACCAGCTGAACAAGGTAGATGCTCGAGCCCAGCCAGGAGTATTCCTGGCCATGGAGGTTGGCATCTTCAATGAGACCGAAGACGGAGCCATAGGAAAGAGTCGATTTGTCGAGCTGCTGGAGGAAGTAGATGCCCAGGAGAATGGGCAGCAGTCGCAAGTCGATACGGCGAAGAACGCGTTTGTTGTTCTCGGGAGTCAGGATAGTCGAGCGTCCAATGTCTTCGATCAGCTCGAGAGCCCTATCTTTGTGCCCGTCTGGGGGGTGCTGGTGAGGCGGCTGAACAGGCACAGGGGCTTGAGCCGGTGTTGGAGACGGAGCAACTTCGATGCGTTCATCCTGACTGGACTTTGGAGCCACTGGGTCCATCATGGTGATCCCTTCCCGGTAGGATATGCTCTCAAGCAGTGGCAAGTGTAATCGACCAAGCTTAGAGATGCAGATTGTCAGTAGAATGGAGATAATATCTCAGGGGTAAAAAAAAATAAAGTAAAATAAAATAAAATAAAATAAAGGCCCAAGTCAGCCGTTGAGATACAGATCAGGAAGATACATATTCTGGCGATCAATACCGGGTCGACAGCAGCACTGGGGGGAGGCGAGTTTTATGTGAGGCCAGGGGGGTGTGGATGGCAGTATACCAACCAGGCCAGCCAGAAGATGAACCTGGGGCACCCCGCGGGGAAATGGCATTCCCACAGTCGGGCGAAGGAGACAAAGGCCGATGGCTATCAGGCTATTAAGCTCGAATGGCACATGGAGAAACGTCGGCTGGTTGAGACGGGGCTAGTAGACGACGGACCGGAGGCTAACGAGGGCTAGCAAAGAGCTAGACAGAGCCCACCAGCAAATACAAGGTCAACGGACCATCTCCGAGCCCATTCATGATTCGCTCAATGACTGGTCCCATGGAAAACACCTTGGCACTGGATTCGGTCTTCGGCCATCTCGACCGACCATCGTGTGACGACTTTCGAGCTGTATAGGTCGGAGATGCCCCCCGAGCCCCGGCAGAGCAGCCACCCCATTTGCCAGTGCAAGCCCCTCAGTGTGCCCCTCATAGCATGAGGGGGAGCTGTCGCAGCTATAATTCAAATACAGCTTCGTTGTCGCGTCAATTAGACCGGTCATTGGCACTAGCTTTGTTCTGCTTCAGTTCGACCACCATGCCGCAGAAAGAGTACTGCCCCAAGGGCTACAAACAAACACAGGCCCAGGACTCGAGTCCTGCGGTCTTTCTTCACTCCGAAGATACGAAAGGACGCTCCTTCGACTTCTCCTTTGAGGCCGTTCGTGAGAACCTTTTCCGCGTTACCTTCACCTCCCCGTCCCATCCTCCCCCTCCATACCCCAGCGTCACGAAGCCAAAAACTAGCCTGGACGGCGTCGAGGTCTCGACGAGCAACAGTCCTTCGCAGAAAGACATCGAGGTTGGCAATGTCAAAGCCGCAGTCAGCTGGGAGAACACCCCGGTGGTCTCGCTGTCATGGAAAGGTGACAGCAAGCCGCTGTACCGCGACCTCCCCCTACGCTCGTATGTCATTGACGGCGACGGCATCGCCCACTATACCGAGCACGACCGAAAGGCACTTCACGTCGGATTGGGTGAAAAGTCTGCTCCTATGGACCTCACCAACAGGCACTTCCAGCTCTCAGCCACCGACAGTTTCGGTTACGACGTCTACAACACCGATCCTCTCTACAAGCACATCCCACTTCTAATCAAGGCGACGCCCGCCGGGTGCGTTGCCATCTTCTCGACCACACATGCCAGGGGGACATGGTCCGTGGGCTCGGAGGTCGACGGTCTCTGGGGCCACTTCAAAGTCTACCGTCAGGACTTTGGTGGCCTAGAGCAGTACCTCATCGTTGGCAGGACGCTAAGGGAAGTGGTCAGATCCTACGCCGAGCTGGTCGGCTTCCCTCTGGCCGTCCCTCGCTGGGCCTACGGCTACATCTCTGGTGGTTACCGGTACAGCGCGATGGACGAACCTCCAGCCCACCAGGCCCTGATGGAGTTCGCAGACAAGCTCAAGGAGCACGATATCCCCTGCTCCGCACATCAGATGAGTTCAGGCTACTCCATCGCTGAGCACGAGCCGAAGGTCCGCACCGTCTTTACCTGGAACAGGTACCGATTCCCAGATCCAGAGAAGCGGATTGCCGAGTACCACTCGCGCGGTATCCGTCTCCTCACTAACATCAAGCCCTTCACGCTCGCCTCGCACCCGGACTTCCAAAAACTCATTGACGGGAACGGGTTCTTCAAGAATCCGGAAACGGGCGAGCCTGGTTATATGCGCCTGTGGAGTGCCGGAGGTGGAACAGGGGGCGATGGATGCCACGTCGATTTCACCTCCGCCGTCGCCTTCAAATGGTGGTATGACGGTGTCCAGTTTCTGAAACGGTCTGGCATTGACGGCATGTGGAACGACAACAACGAATACACCCTCCCTAGCGACGACTGGAGACTGGCTCTCGATGAACCGACCGTCGCCGAGGCAGCGAAGAATCAGACTGAGAACAACAACGTCGGCCTTTGGGGCCGAGCCATGCACACCGAGCTTATGGGCAAGGCGTCCCACGACGCCCTTCGTGATCTCGAGCCCAATGTCCGGCCCTTTGTGCTCACCCGGAGCGCCACAGCCGGTACGATGCGATACTCGGCCAGCACATGGAGCGGCGATAACGTCACGAGCTGGGAGAGCATGAAGGGAGCCAACGCGCTGTCACTGAATGCAGCAATGTCCCTTCTCCAGGTAAGTCCACTACGACCCAACCAGAGCACACTGAAACTCCTCTAACAAGTCGACAGTGCGAAGGTCACGATATCGGCGGATTTGAAGGCCCGCAGCCATCGCCTGAGCTCCTTCTTCGCTGGATCCAGCTCGGCATCTACTCCCCACGCTTCGCAATCAATTGCTTCAAGACTTCCCCCAATAACAACGAGGTCGGAGAAGTCATAGAACCCTGGATGTACCCCGAAGTGACACCTCAGGTCCGTGCCACCATTAAGCGGCGCTATGAGATCCTGCCCTATATATATAACCTTGGCCTGGAGAGCCATTTCTACGCCTCTCCGCCCCAACGCTGGGTCGGCTGGGGATATGAGTCTGATCCCGAGGTATGGAGCAAGAAGCTCAAGCGCGGCGAGGAACAGTTCTGGTTCGGCGAGACTATCCTCGTCGGAGGTGTTTACGAGCCGGATGTCAATGTCGCCAAAGTGTACCTCCCTCGCAAGGCAGGGGACGAGTTTGACTATGGCTTTGTCAACATGAACTCCCCGTACACGTACTATGCCTCCGGACAATGGGTTGAGGTTCCCTCTAAATGGAAGGAAAGTATTGCCCTTCTCGCCAAGATCGGCGGCGCAATCCCCGTTGGCAAGTCCGTTCAGACTCGCGTTCCCGGCGACGAGACGGCGGCCTCACTCGCCATCACCGAGCTGGACGACTACCGCGGGGTAGAGATCTTCCCTCCGCGCTCAACGTCACATGGGACCGTCTTCACCACGAGCTGGATGGAAGACGACGGGATCTCAGTCGAGCAGAAGGTGTCCAAGTATACGATTCGGTATGAATCGACGGAAGACCGGGTGATTGTGGGCTTTACCAAGGATGAGAGCAGCGGATTTGTGCCAGCCTGGAATGACCTGGATATTATTCTGCATAATGGCGATACAAGGAGGGTTATCGCGGATGATGGAAGGGCAGTCGATTATAAGGGAACTGATGCGAGGGGAAGAGAGGTCTATACGCTCAGGTGTTAGATCTGTTTATTGGGGGAAGGGTGGTTAGACGCACAGGCTGCATAGATATTGGACGGTTACGTTTCATCTACCATTATGGTTTCATATATTATTAGTCAGGATAGCCAAGAGGGGAAATGGGTTTTGAAAATGAGAGATCATAGATTATGGACGATAATCATCTAACTTTAAGAGATCTACATGTTAAACAGCGCTTTAAAGCCTATCACTTCAGTACACCAACAAGGCCAAACAGAGACCACTGAGAAAAGAGGATTCCAGAGGCTTTGCTGCATAAGGAAATCTTCTCCTGCCTAGAAAGGATTGCTGTAGTTCCGAAAGACCCTCAGTGGCTGCGCGCCTTTGAGAATATTCTCAAGTAATGTCCCATAGTCCCAACCCATAGCCGAAGCCGCAATGGCCGTTAAGCTGGCTTGATCCTCGCGCCCTGGACGGCCAGGCCCAGTCATGTTCTACTTCCGTTAGACCTCTAATTGTCAGTGAAAAAGTAAGCTACTTACTGGCTTCATGTTGATGTCAAAAAGCGCAAAATCGGACCCAGGACTGAACCGGCGAACGTCAACTCGGATCGGTGCCGTAGCTCCTATCAACTGCGCGACCTTCTCACATTGGCGCATTATCTTGGCGTACGCTGGGTCTTTGAGCTCCTCCTCTGTCACAACTCTCGAGTTGGCAATGACGGCCACCACGCCGTTGTAAGGCGCAATGTCATCGTCGTGGTTGAACCGAGTTACCGGGACCGTGCTCCAATGGTGCGGATTAGAGGGTGTCGGGGGCATGACAGTGATGGTAGCCTCCTCGCCTGCGAGGAACTCTTCCAACATGACGAGCGGCGACTCGGCAAGAAGGGTCCTTGTATGCTGCAGCAATTGCTGTTTGTCACGGCACACCTTGACCCCATGGCTTCCGCGTCCACGGACGGGCTTCCCAACGATCGGATACCGGTCGACCTGTTGAACGAGCTGTTCTATATTTTCCGAAGTGACTAGCCAAGACTTTGGCAAGGTGAATCCACCAATCTGGGCTAGTTTCCCGTTCAAGTATGCCTTGTCGTCGAAATTCTCCACCAGACCGGGCGGCTGGCCGACTACGTAGATCTTGTCGGCGAGCGGCGTCAACCTGGCCGATGTCTGAAGGGGATGAGAACTGAATAAGATAGTGTTTGCCCAGAGATGCGTTGCACCCTGGTGGACGGCAGAGTAGATGCCCTCTTCTGTGTCGGGGAATGTCCAGCCCTCGTTGACGGAGACAGGGGCTGAAGGGTCCGACTTGATCACCTGGATGCCTTTCTGCTGGAGGGTATAGACAATATCTGCACCAGAATCTTGGTAGCCTACGCTCTTTCAGTATACCTATCAAAAACCTTGACCGAGTTACCGCTTACCACCCGGTTTTCTAGGCTTTCTGACGCCATAGATGACCGGCGGTTCGATGGCTTGGTACAGAACGGCGACGGTCGGGGCGTTGGTTAAGGTACGAGCCTGACGGCTCGGTCCGATCTTTGATGCCCTGCGTACAGTGTGAGAAGCAAGCATGGCGGATTGATGAAGAGGAGAAATAGCAGCTGGACGCTACGTTTGACTTTGACGTTCTTCGCGGGCTCCTCCGTAAGTAGTCTCGGATAGATCCGATAGTCGGCACGCTTCGGTTATTCTCCGATCCGTATGTATGGCCTAAATATCAGCGACTGCAAAGCCGTAAAGTGTCAAGCTTTGCACCAAGGAGCATTGGCATGAGATGAGGCTATTCTAGGTTGCCTGTACATTATTATCCCTGCCCATTATTTCCTTTTCAACCACCCTATTGATGCGGTGGACGTTCATGTTCCGGGTCATGATATTTCCCATCCAGAGTGAAGTATATCCTCAATGGGTATATACATACAGAAGTTCGGTTCCGCTTCCTCCATAGTAGTGTCTGTTGCCGCACTCAAGGCCTCTTGAGGAACCAGATTGCCTTTACTTTGATACTGACCGCGTTTCGCTCTGTGCAGTGAGATCGCTATATGCTCATGGAAACGAAACTATGGAAGGAAGAGACCGGCTTTCATTCCGCAATCAGCCTCATCATCATAACCATCCCCTGTTCATCCCCGGTAGCTGCCCAATTGGTCAATTCCGTCGAGATCTCTTTGTCCTAAAATTGTCGACCACACCACACGATTGCATGTGTGTCTAGAATGCTGTAGCTGCTCTTGATAGAACAACTAGACGTCAGTAGACTCCTAGTGGCTCCTAAGCGTCGAAGCAGACTCCTGCCGATCCTCTGTCGAAGTAAGTGTTGTGTTAAGGTACAGCGTAGAGCCCCGGAACAGCCCCGATGGGCTAGCCTACACATACTGTGGCATCGACTAAATTGTAGTATGAGAAACAGTCGGCGTGTACCTTGGGTTGGCATTCGCGCCTTTTAAGATACATGATACGGCAACACGACGCAGGAGATAGGATGATCAAGTCACAGATGGAGCCCTCCTTCGTCTTTCCTCTAGTGTATTGTCGCAGATGCGATTGCATAGGTTTCGTAAATGAACGGCAGGGGATATATTGCCTGCTTGTTAATTGCCGATATGGAGGCAAAAGGTTTCATAATTTGCCATCGCTTGCCCGGTTAGCTCAGTTGGCTAGAGCGTGGGACTTTTACCGCTTAATTCTGTTGGTATCCCAATGTCGGGGGTTCGAGCCCCCCATCGGGCGAAAACTTTCTTTTTTTGTTCCGTTCTTTTTGCAGCACTAATTTTCGGCTATTTCAACGACCAGGCTATATAGCCACCTAATCCTCGATTAAGCGCGCCAACTTGGCCATGCAATCAGCTCACAGTGCGTAAAGTCCATACACTGTCCAACGATGCCAAAATGTACGCTGAAGTCTATGCATATAACTTTTTTTCAACTCGTTGATCTCTATATGGCTTGGCGAACAAGCAGAGCATGGATATATATTCGATTTCTCTTTCCATTAGCGAAATGATATGTAAGATTGACCTTACTGCTGACTCCAACTTGTCAAGTTCATCATCGAGGTGATGGCATTCCCATCTTTTAAAGATATGTCTTATCTGATCAAGGTTCATAAGCCGAAGGTATCAGGACGCGAATCAGAAACGCCGACTGTGTGTAGTGCTTAAGGCAAGCAACACGTAAGACTTAAGGTCAATCGACCCTGGTTCGAAGCAATGTTCCGGCTGCTTTGTCCTACTTTTGTTGAGGTACCTCTCTGAAGGCCCCATTCTTGAGAGTTGATATTTGAAGTCTAGACTTCAACCACCCCGGTCAGTCCAGTTCGTCTTCCCGAGATGCACAAGCAGGCTGGATACGCAGTACAGCGTGTCCATGATCAAATCTGAAAATTCTTCCGCTTTTCGAATACGCGGGAGGGTTTACTCGTCCGCCAGAACCATTAGAGCTTTTAGTATTTACAAAGTAAAGTTCGAGGTCACTGAACATGGAGAAGGTGCGTTACCACAACACGATAGCATGAGCCAAGTAATCCAATCGGTAGTGCGGCGGCTCTTGCCGCCATATTCCGCTGGTGCCGCACCAAAATGTAGGTGCCTGGCTCAGTTGTAACTTGATTTTAAGGTATATATACAGCATATATTTGCTCTCTGACATCAAAGTTGCCCGGTTAGCTCAGTTGGCTAGAGCGTGGGACTTTTACCGCCTTAATTTGCCGGTGATCCCAATGTCGGGGGTTCGAGCCCCCCATCGGGCGTTTCCTTTTTTGGTTTTTGGTTGCCTGGTTAGCCAGGCTGATTTTGATCTGAAACTTAGTCGTGTTCATATTCACTTATCGACTGTGAACAAGGGATGAAAGGACCCCTGCTAGAGAACAATGGGCAACGCCCTTCCTACGGCCCAGGCGTAAAGCATGGTCCCCAGTCAGACGGAAAGCTAGAATATCCTCTATACCTTCCCCATAGGTGCTGACCACACAGTTGAGCAAGCACCTTTATCCTTCAGTGCCATCCTCTCTCGGAAGTCGGTACTCGTTTTTATTCAAAATGAAGCAGTATTTGTACTCTCGGTTAACTCCGATGGTTCTAAGTCGCTTCGGTACTTTTCCGAGCCCGCGGCTGGAGCAGCCCGGGAGAGCCTTCAGTGCAGTGCTTGGCCCTTTTAACATGGTTTTCCTGTGACTTTATCGCTTTGAGTCTGGGACGCATTGATGGCCGCTCTGCAGTACCTAAGACGGAAGCATGCCCTATTAGGTAGATCGAGTTCAGTTCATCGCGGGTGGTCTTAGTATACAGAGCACTAGGATGAGTTGATACCGTCTAGAGATCCGCAATTCGTTGTATATGTTAGTGGATTGCCACTGAAGTTTGTCGTCAATACGAATATATATAATATTCGTGGACATAATTTGGCCGTGTACTAATAGGTATTTGCCCAGAATTCTTAGGCAACTGCCCTAGAACAGACCAGCCCGTATCTTTGGGTCATGTACCTATCCTCGGGAAACTATTCTTATTTTTATTTTTTTATGGTTAGCTGGGTGTTATACTCCCTTGAGGACACGGACTCGTATTCGTACAGACTGCCAGCTTGGGAACCCTGACCAAAACCAAGACCCGTGCACAGGACACGCTTGGCGCTTCAGAAATTTCCCCAACAAGCATCCTCAACAGCAACGCCATGGTTGCCTAGAAGGCTTGTGCAGTATATGCCGAACCGTATCTGTTGCTGCCCTCAAGACACTCGCCGCCTTAACGAATACGTGGTCATGCTCCCAGCCGAGCAGTTTGCGCAATGCCGCTCCGCCGCACGCATCGCAAATCAAGACACGGCTGCAAAGCATGCAAACAGCGGAGAGTGAAGGTACGTCACCCAGCCCTCTTCGAGGCTAGCGCTTGCTAAAGCTGACGATATTAGTGCGATGAGGCGCGGCCGGTTTGCTCCAACTGCAGGCAGCGACAGGAAGACTGCGAATATGTCACCGAGGCCTCGTTCATCTGGGCCGGGGACAACGCTCCTCGCCGCGGAAGAAGACGCGTCGCACCCTCTAATCTGACGGGAGAAGATTCTTCTGCCACTCCAGAGACACCCTTTCGTCTTCTGGATAGACCGTTCAGCCATGAGACCCCCTTCCTGAATCCGCCGCTGGATATGACCCAGCTGAGGTTGCTGGTTAATTGGCAGCACGAGACCTGCCAATTCTTCTCCCGCAACACAGAGACCCGAGTGGTATGGCAGATCAATCTTGTTGACGAAGCGCTCAGGGCACCGCCCCTTATGCATGGTATCCTAGCAGTGTCGGCGTTGCACCTTGCTCTTTCAAACCAGGGACAAGAACAAGCTTTCTGGCTGGGTCTTGCCACGGCGCATAAAGGCCAGGCGCTGCAGGCACTCCGCGAGGGTCTGAACAATGTCACCCCAGACAACGCTCGGTCGTTGATGGGATTGTCCGCCTTGGTCGTGGCCTATGCATTCGGCTCGGCCCTGACGAGCGCTGCCGGCTCGGGCTCAGACTCCGACAAACCCTCGCTAGCTGCGCTCAACAATGTCTTCGTCCTGTGCCGTGGTGTCCAGCAGATCACAAGCGCAGCTTTTGCCTTCCTTCGACAGAGTAATTTCGCGCCGCTCTTCAGCACGGGCGATCAGTCTGTCGCAATTCCGGATCATGTCAAAGATTCCCTGGACTATCTGGATCATCTGAACACAGAGTGTTTATATGCTGGAGACCACGACGCCGCAACGTACACGCTTGTTATTGAGGCGCTGCGGGGTCTCTCTGGTCACGCCTTCTCTCAGCCCAACTCAATGACATTGCCGGCTGGATGGGCCATAAGGGTGTCTCCAAAGTATCTAGAATACCTGCAAGCGAAACGCCCATTTGCACTGGTTGTCCACGCCCATTACTGCGCGTTTCTCCATCTAGCACGCGGAAACTGTTTCTTGCAAGGATGGGGTCGATCTGTACTAGAAGATATATTGGAGCTGCTGGACGAGGACTGGAAGGCGTATATCAAATGGCCTATTTCTGAGGTGTTTGGTGAAGGTATAATGCGGTCCCAATCGGCGCTACCATTATCAACGACCTGATATCTCTTTTACATTCACCTTGAATAAGCTATGTAAGGTTCGGAAGGTGTACCTTCATAGTAAGCCCTAGCCACGAAACCGATCGGTAGCCGAGTATATCCAGTCCCTTCCAAGTGATCTATCGCCCTCCTGCGTATAGCCGTACCCTTGTTCTCAAGGATAAGCAAGCCCGCGCCTATTATTAGGCGTAGGCCCAAGAACTCCACAGCCTGTTGGCTGGGAAAAAAAATGGCAAAATCCGACCGTCGATCACGACCCACCCAAGCCAGTTGTATAATTGTCCTAATCGGGACAATGGTACGAATGCGAATAATCTCAGCGAATGCTCTGCAAACTAGGTGTATTTATAAATCTGACCAATGCATAGGCGAACAATGGAATATAGGCAGCACAGTTTGATTTTTTGGAGTGTCAAAAGCATAAATAAACAGTTCGTCGTGGATATCTAGATCGTATCTAAAGATTTCCTGTTCCTGACCACGACAGACAAGTTGTTCAAACCTTCTACTCAGTCTTACCCTTTCTCAACCATGCTTTCAAAACTCAACATCGTTGCAGAGAACATTCCTCGGACAAAGCTCAAGCTGCATGTCATCATAGGCGCTTTGGTCCTGGTAACATTTATCCTCACCATCGCCCGCGTAGCCGACAGTGGCACTCCTCGGGCCAGAACAAATACATGGGGGATTGCGGTTGTAAGTAAACCGTCTTCTCAGCTTCAATTGCAATACCAAACCCTAACAATAACTAGTGCGTCAAGTCGGCTGTCTTCATGGCTTACCAGGTCTTAACTGCCCACGTCGAGAGACTGAAACGATGGGCAAATACGAAAGTCAACGTCGTATTGAATATAATCGACACGGTTTTCTGGTTTGCGCTTATCATTATCTCGATCATGGGTACTATGGGGTCGCGCAGTGTCAGTAGTCGTGCGTTAGGGGCGATCATTATTATCCTAGCGATTGTTTTGTGTCCTCTAGCTGGGTTTCTTTCGTGGGTCTGTATTCGTGAGCGGGGCCACTACAAGCAGTATGGCGTCTTGCCTGGCAGGGCTGGAAAAGGAGCTGGTGTTGTCTAGCCAGTGATACACTAGGTAGTCTATAAAGATAGGTCACGGGCGAAAGATTGAGAGTGATATGGTATATATTTACGAGCATTATTGACATGACAGCTTGAAACCACTAGGATCTTGATCAGACAAAGCCGAAGGCTTCCATTTATTCAGTCGTACCCCGCAGTTCTGACATATAAGACTCGTAGCGGATTCGGCAGTAGGTCGCCTATAACCTTTTTTCTACTTGGATTGAGTCTATAAATAGTGTTCCATAACAATTATAATAGAATACAGGTAAACAACTCAGCCATCCATCTCAAAAGTTCGTCCGCCCACTATTCGCCAGCATCTCCAGATCCTCAGCATGCTTATACGGCGCCTGTTTCCCCGACACAACATTACTCGGATGCCAAAAGTTCAGGATTACACAGCAAACAAGCATGAGAGATGCATCTAGCACGTATATGAACACCTCTTTGCTCTGCAGAACCCCTTCCTTGCCCTGAATGTACTCGGCAACCCGGTACAAGGATCGGATTAAGATCAGGAAGCTGACGAGATATAAGATCTTGAGGTATTTGTTCCAGGGCACATCTATGCCCATACGGTGCATCGGTGTCGACAACATTCGGCGGTGGAAAATGATCGAGACAACAATGAAGATGCTGAAAAAGAGAATCTGGACGAAGAGGCCGCCTAGGATCATATGCTCGCCCATTTCAGCGCGATCTTGGGTTTTGGCGCTGGCTTGCATTCCGCCTCCTTAACATCTCGTCAATACTCGGTCCTTGCAGTTATTTCGGCAAGCTGAAGGCGATGAGTATAGACGTACCGCCGCTCTGCATAAAGAAAGAAATCAAATCACCCGCCACGAAGATCTTCGTAAGCCAATTCGGTCTAATAGGTGAGAGTGAACCGGCATTCAGTGTGCGGATGATACGTCCAAGTAACATGTAGACGGAAGCTGCGAAGAGCGCTGGACCTAGGAGGATCAACAGGCTTTGCCCGATGTAGGGGTACATAGTCCAGTTGGGGGTCTGGGTCGCGCTGATGAACCTGCAGAGGTAGCCGATCGCTTCGACTGGAAAGGATCAGTGGCTGCTCTCAATATCTGTACACCATTGGAGGGAAAAACATACAGATCCCTCCGATAATGAATGGAGTCATGTACCATGTCCGGTTTTGAATCGTTTGCCACATATGCACAACTGTGGTGAGACCGAAAAGGGCAGCGAAGGGGATTGCTGCGCCCTTGGAGGGATCGTACATATAGTACTGGTATCCCATGATGAGTAGATGTTAGAAAAATATCTGACTGGAAAGGACCATAGATATGGGCCAGGTCCCATTTATGTATTCGCTGCATCACTCATGATGAATGGGCGCCAGGTGCACAGGAGAGAAGTCAGATCGAAATAGAAGTACTCCACCCAGGTATAACCCTACTCGGATCTCCATACGAAGTACGAACTGACGGATGTGCAAGTCCTGAAACCCGAACCCGAAGTGCGTCCCGTCTACTAATAAAGGTGCCAACCAAAATGAAGAGAGGGTTGTGGATCCACAACCTAGAGTGGCGCCGCCCTGTCCGAAACGGGCTATGGGTACGAGAACGAGAGATCAAATGTATTTGCCTACGGGACCATTTTTTTAGTAGCCAGAAAAATGTTGGAGAGGGATGTTAGCATTGAGCCTTCAAAGTTCTATTTAAGCTGCTCTAGTCCCAGCTCTGTCTGGGCACTTTGGCCTCAGCTCAACTCTACCCCCTTCTCACCCTCTGCGAAAGACACTTCACCATGGAATTCACGTTCTACTATTACACTCCCTCAGCGGCAGCTGGAGGCATATTTGCTGGGATATTCGGCGTCTGTACGATTCTACACCTCTATCAACTGCTCCGTACACGGACCTGGTTCATGATCCCTTTCGCTATCGGCGGTGCATGTAAGAAGCCTTCCCATTGCCAGGGACATTGCAGGACTGACTCAACCAGTGGAAACCGTTGGGTACATAGGCCGTGTTCTCTCATATACCGAAGCACCCAACTTTACAAAAGGCCCGTATGTGATGCAGAGCGCTCTCATCTTGATCGCCCCTGCCTTTCTGGCCGCGAGCATATACATGACACTCGGCCGAATTATCGCTATGCTGGATGCAGAGAAATGCTCCATCATACCACTGCGGTTCTTGACCAAGATCTTTGTTGCTGGCGACGTTCTCTCCTTCCTCATGCAGGCCTCAGGTACACTTCTCTTGACCATCAAATACGGGCAAAGCTAACGAGACAGGCGCCGGAATCATGGTCAAGGATGAGACGAGCGCAGACACAGGCGAGAAGATCATCGTCGGCGGTCTGTTCGTACAGATCATCTTCTTTGCCTTCTTCGTTCTCACTGCTGCTGTCTTCGAAGTGCGAATGGCAAGGCAACGAGTGCCGGTTTCTCTCGAACTGCAGAGCATCTGGCGTCGACATATGATGGCCCTCTGCTTCACGAGTGTGCTGATCCTGATTCGCTCGGTGGTTCGCGTTGTCGAATACCTCATGGGCTACGATTCGTACATGATGAAACAGGAGGTTTTCATCTACGTGTTTGACGCGCTGCTGATGTTTATTGTTGTGTTCACTTTGAACTGGATCCATCCGAGCGAGATAAATTGTGCTTTGGGTAGAGGAAAGAAGTATTTCTGGCGCGTTGTTGCAATCCGCAAGTTTGCTACACCGACGGTGGAAATGGAGGAGGGAAGCCTGTCCAGTCATAAATAAGCCATGGGTCAGATACGATTTACGAAATATGAAGTGATTTTATTCCCCAGATTATTCAAAGTATTACATATCCATCAACCCCGGCCCTGATCGGTGTCCCATATTGGTCTCGCAGTAGTAACCCCAACTCAATCGCATCGTATAGTATATCATCCATAATAAGAACCCGTGTTCAGATGCGTCCATCATTTGCGCAGTCCCATAGAAAACCCTTTTAGAACACAGCCGCCGCCGCCCTGACAGTCAACGCAGCCAGAATTCCCGAAGAGACCGCAAACACACAGAACCTCAAAGGGACAATATTGCTCGTGCACTGGATGAGACTATGCACGATCCTCGTCCCAACATACGCCCACGCCAGTCCCTGGTCGACAGAATTATCCTCGCCGTGGCGGGCAATCGCTAGAGCCAGCGCAACGGCGTAGAACTGTGTCGGCTGCTCGAGGAGGTTGTTGTAGTTGTCGCCCTTCCAGCGCACAGAAGGGGGCGTCTTCTCGTTCAGCTCGGCCTTAGTGATGGTCGGATCGGAAGATTCCTTCAGGTGTCCGACAGCAGGAATACGTGTAGCGAACATCCAGATCTCGACGAGGAAGGTCCATCCGTTCAGGGCAATGACGGGTTGCAGGAGGCCGGGAATGTGGACTGAGGACATGGTTATGCCGATTCTGAATAGTGGTGAATAGTGGTGAATAGCACACCTTTAAAAGCAGGTGGGAAAGTGAGAAATGGATAAGGGATGGCATAGTGGTGGTCATATAACCCTCCCGCTCGGTGGTTGGATTTCCGAAGGCCGATGCTCTGTCAGACTCCGGCGGAGTCCGGAGTTGAAGTCCGGTATTTCCTGTTTGGGTGATGATGTCGCTTTTAGAGTATTTTTGAATGACAAGGCTATTGTTTTGAGATGCCGTATATAATTATACCATTCCACAGCATATGTACTGCCGCGTCTCAGTTTCAGGAATCTGAAAGCAGCTATCTACCTACCTCAAAATAACAAAATAACTTTGATGAAGCAAACAGGATAATAGATTGTTCGTAAACGAAATCGACTGATGAAACCTTTGACTTTGGGAAACAGTGTAGGACTTGAGAATGCAAAGGAAGCAAAAGTAGGCTGGATGCTGCTCTTGCATCAGTCCAGCCACGCTTCTACCGCGGGCCTCAATGCTTCCTGCAGCCACGCCTCTTCATTGTACCGCAAGTCACCATCGAACCCATGCTCACCCTCGTGGGTAATGAACTGAATCTTGTCGTTCCCTGGCTGGCCGGCTGTTACCTTGGCAAGTCGAGTAATAAAGGGCTCTGAATGATGTGGCGGCACCACAGTATCGTTGAGTCCTTGAATGATGGTGATACCTCCCTTCGGGATCTGAACTCCTTTTTTCAGTTGCTTAAGGGGGTATAGTGTTTCAGAGTGATGGGAGTCTCGCGCGTACCAATCCCCCAGGTACCCGTATTCGATCGCGGCCAGCATCAGAGGGAGGTAATCACCGAAAGTTGAAGTGATAGGCCCGTCTGGAGCGGTGTCTAGAATCGCGCTGATGATCGATTCGTCGAAATGCTGCCCAAAGGGAGGGGTCGTACGAGGCTCAGTGAAGTCCGTGGAGTTCATGTCCACAGTTGGGTACATGCCAATGGCAGCGCGCACGGGGAATCCGACAAAATGTGAGTTCGCAAGCTGGAGCGCAGAATTGATGCTCAGCAGTCCACCAGCTGACTCTCCCGTCACGAGGATGTGTGCAAGGTCAATCTCAGTGGGTGTTGTGTACGTCGCCAGAATATCCTCCACAGCTGAAGACTGTAGCCATGCCCAGAAGTCTTTTATGTCGTCATAGATGTCCAAGCCAGTTGCTTGAGGCATCAAGCGGTAATTGGCGCTGACAATAACAGCCTCGTGTTCAAGGGCAAGGTCTGACAGCCAGTATGGAAACCAGTCCATGTATAGGGAGTCACCCATTACCTAGTACTGGTCAGCATTCGAGATTGGATTGATGATCAAGCCAGGAATCGAGCACCAGTCCACCACCGTGAAAGCGGGCAATTATAGGTCTTTTCCCCTCGTACGTCGTCTGCGGCACGAGAAGATCGGCGCGGATCGGGTGGTAGTCGACTTGCTTGTAGGTCTCTTGGATAAGGTTGAAACCTTGGATCTTAGTTAGGTCAGCCATGGTGAGCTTTTCAGGTTGACTGGGAGATAGTGAGGTCCAACCCTGACTTTATAAAATGAACCGCCTGGAGAGTACGTGCCGGACCCCCTCGGAGTGAACGACTTTCGCGAGCTCACCAATCGCCTTCCGAGTAGTCAGATATTGCATCGGTTCCGTGCTTACATCTAGCCAATCATCAATCTTTGGCACGGGAGTCTGCAATGCAAAGGCATCCTAGCTGGACAACCTATTGGATAATATGTCATGGATGTTGATCCTGGACCCTACGGCTAAACATTAGAACTTGGCAATTCCTCACTTGTAATATGAAGAACGCTATTAAAGAAGCCGGGCTTTACACACCGTGTTGTCTACGGCGCTATGACGGGCTCGAGATAAATCGTTGGGGTTAATGGCCCCTCTGCCAACGTAGGCCGCTCCAACGCAACACTTCGAGTCTCGGTCTTTTCATCTTCGGCATATTTACCGCAGCCCTCAAACAGATTTTATGCTCCTGATGAGTTGTTTTGAAGGTTGATTCCTCTCTCTGAAGATGAAGCTTATCGTGGAAGAAGAGTTGACATGGAACTTCGTCACCATAATTGGGGCACGGCGCGGTTGAAAGTCTCAATGTCCGGTGAGGTACGAGAGAAGAAAACTGAACAGGTTGAAAGTTCGCATTCCCAATAATGTATGCCGCACCCTAAATAGAAGGTGGAGCCTAGTACGGGAGACACTTACCAGTCCGTGAGAGTTCTTGAGATAGCCGTAGATCATATTATCTAGACAGTGTAAAGAACCGTCAGTTTTGTTTGTGACCGGCTGAATGGGGCTGACATTTGAATGACCCACGATCATGAGAGGGAGGAAAGGTCAATAAGTGCGTATGCAGACTGGGCGAGAACTGAAGCATGCTCCAGTTGAGGATAAAAAGATCCTTTAGAGTATCTGGTTACTGTAGGAAACACGAGATATGTCAGTAATGTTTATCTTCTATGCGCTATCATATTCGCTTAGTGACTTGTTTACTGATGCGAGGAGGAGCTTTCGCACTCGTAGTTGATATATGCGACAGACTGGTTTCTTTTGCATAGTTCCCGCAAGTTAAAATTCCTGTATTCACGCCAATCCAGCCAGCAAAAACTTCGGTTTCATCGCATCGGGCGACGCAGCTCCAACCCGGAGACCAATGATGCCTCTGCCTTGGCCAATGCGGAGAGTGCGCTGTGGAAAACCGAATCACCATATAATCTTCCCATAGGTGTTGGCTTCCAGCCATGACGTTACAGATCCGGCACAGTAATCGTTGCTATGGGAAGGCATCAGGTTGACCCTGTGCGGTAAGGCTTTGCGCCCGCGCCCGTTGGAAGATATCCCTACTCGGTCCCGTCAATCCGCAGAGTCTCACCTTGACCGGCATCTGGATGCAGATTGGCGCTGAGGCGGAAGCCGAGGGGACTCGTCAAGAGATCTGCGGGCCGTCCAGAATGATCGTCATGCAGGGGGCGGAAGCCAGCGAACATGGACGGGAGACGACGCGATGGGCCCGAACTCTCCCTGCTTGAAGCGGCGAATACCCTTGCGCAAAACGTGCCGTAACCCCCTTGTCGCTATCAGGGGTTATAGCACATAGCAGATACTACTCCAGCTGCAGCGTGGTGTCTTCGGTGCCTCTGAAAGCAGCGGGGCCGCTTTCTTGCTTCGATAGGAGGACGCTGATTACCCCCTGGGGTATCAAGAGCAGATACTGCGTGCGAGACAGCGTCGGTAGATGACTTGCACGAGCCTGTATTCACTCCCACCGTCACCCGGACGGCCAAGGGTGTATAGCATGCGCCCAAATATTAACCGGACTTTCCGTGATTTTCATGCCAATAGGTCGCGCAGAGTGCTGAAACGGCTGCGTTATGAGGCTGGTAAACAGGCAGTCGCAGCTTGGGCCTGGTAGAGCGGGCTGCGACGTATACTGGGCGTCGATTTGCATTGATTCGGGACGTGAAGAGTAAGGCAGGATACTTTTGCCGACGTTCGCAAGGATGCTGTGGGGAGAGCTGATAATGGCAGGGTTGATGGTGGGGATAGCTGACAGGCTGCATATAATATAACTTGTCCTGACATGTTGCCCTTGACAAAAATGCATGAATATGTCATTCCGGTACCGTAGAGCAAAGCTCTCATTGGTCGTTCGTGGACGCAACAGCGCAGACACATCAGTCTGAGCACCAACTGGAAGAAATTGTACAGGTTGTGTTGTTGAATGAATGAAGGCGTTATTTCTGAGCCGGAGTCCCTCTGCAGAATAGGGTCTGGGCAGTTGGATATAGATTACCCACGTTCAATGACAGCTCACGACATCACCGCTACAGAGACAGAAAATACTTGAACCTTGCCCCGCTCTTCCCTGCCCAGGAAATATGCCGGTCTCCCACTCAGTAGCCTACAGACTGCCAACGGACACTCTCTGCTGGGCCAATATTAGCCGAAGACCAGTCCAGTGGAGTGGCCGAAGGTTCTCGCGGGTGCGAGGCAGCTGGGTCGCGGTGATGGGATGGCAAACAGTAGCAGCCAAGGGCCTAGAATTGTGCTTCGTTCAGACAGAGACTGGGAGGAAAAGCCTTGTCGGAACAGGAAAATACCGCGAGGGACCCGGCACTGGTACTCGCGGCAGCTAGTACGCACTTCATCTATTATGCTCTCCGTCAACCTTCTGCAACACGCCACCGGGATTGAGCACTGACAAAATACCGTGAGGAGCGGGAGGCAGGGTAGCGGGCACATTAGCGTTGTTTCTGGCTCGTTCAGATGGACTTTTCATGGTTAGAGTGTTACGGCTTCCTCCAAGAATGTCAGCCCGTCTGCGAGCAGAGTACTGGAGAACATGCGCCAGCAGGCTTAGGTAAGGATCATAGTTCAAGACTTATCTAGCTGACTAGTCTGTAAACTGGGAATAACATCATAGCGCCATTTATCGCGTCAACAAAACTGCTACTTCTTTTCATATTCCAGTGGCACCAAATAGATTAAACCGGCTCACATGCACCCACCTTAGGCACTGAAATGTATCATCTGATGTCCCAGGCCCTGATGGACACTCCGACTGGACTCTGGGCGGGATTCTAAAGTAAGAGGGGCGTCGTCGGGTCCGTCCTCCGGCCCTGATATACAATCTCCGTTCCCAATCGGGAAGTCCTGAAGAACGGCCCCGGGAATCGAGGATCAGCCTCCGTGGGGAAATGAGGCTAGTCCTGCAGGCCAGTTCTTCAGGCATTCAGTGGCGGCCTGGGCCAGTGCATTTACGGGGTTTTCACATCTGGGCACGAATCATGGTCAAGGCTAAGGATCATGAAGTCCCTTGGCCCTGGAATTCCTCCATACACCTCACGTATACTATGGCGACAGCGGATCACCGGCTGCATAAACAGGATAGTAGCGGTATTCAACTGCATACGGACCCTTCATGAGCAAGAAATCCCGTTAAATGGATATACAATCGCTGGCAACGAGCGAGGTATAAATCAGAGGCCATGTCCAGGGAGGGTTTCTCCATAACCACAACTGAAACATACTTCAAATTGACGTTGAGCCCGAACAATGAAGGGCGCCGGCTCTGCTTCCTTTCTTCTAACCCTTCTCAGCACGATCACCCGCACCTCCGCCCACGGGTATGTCTCCAACATCGTCATCAACGGCGTCTCGTACCGGGGCTGGCTCCCATCCCAAGACCCCTACAACCCCTCCCCACCCATTGGAGTCGGCTGGGAAACCCCCAATCTGAGCAACGGCTTCGTTACCCCCGAAGAAGCCTCCACCGATGCGATTATCTGCCATAAGGAGGCAACCCCAGCCCGCGGGCACGCCACTGTCGCAGCAGGCGACAAGATTTACATCCAGTGGCAGCCTATCCCATGGCCTGACTCACATCACGGCCCGGTGTTGGACTATCTCGCCCCCTGCAATGGGGACTGCCAGACCGTCGACAAGAACAGCCTCGAGTTCTTCAAGATCTCCGGCGTCGGCCTGATCGACGGCTCCTCCCCGCCGGGCTACTGGGCGGATGACGAGCTGATCGAGAACGGAAACGGTTGGCTCGTCCAGATCCCCGCCGATATCAAGCCAGGAAATTACGTGCTCCGGCACGAGATCATCGCGCTGCACGGTGCGGGCAGCCAGAACGGGGCACAACTGTACCCGCAGTGCTTCAATCTGAAGATCACCGGGTCGGGCACTGCTGAGCCGGCCGGTGTTCCAGGGCCCGAGCTCTACTCGCCTACAGACCCAGGCATTCTGATTAACATCTACCAGGTCCTGACGGATTATGTTGTGCCTGGACCGACGCCAATCCCGCAGGCCGTTGAGGTTGCGCAGTCTTCGTCGGTGATCACAGCGACAGGAACGCCGACGCCGGTATAGGATGCTCGTTCTCCTATGGTCGTGCTGAGGGTTTAACAGATGCCGGATACTATTTATAGGTTGTGAGGACTGGCGGTTCCTGTTTATGAATAGGTGCTCTGTTTCGCGCCATCGAAGCCCTGCCTTAAGCCTCAAAGGTCTCGTTCAAGTGTCACTGTTTACGCCCTTATGAGTTAGCTTATCGCACCTGCCAAATTCATCACTGATTTTGCATCCCTAGTATTTAAATAGTGTCGAGTCCGGGCTGGTCGGAGTATCTCCTGACGTCACACTCACGTGTGGCCATTAACTGTATGCCGACTCAGAGGACTTAACCTCTCACTTAGCGTTCTTGAAATCCCTTGCACACTTGAGATTACTTAGCCAACGGCCAACATGCAGCACATAACAATAGACCCAAAGAAGGTGCAGCCGCCAACCCGCGACGGCACTGCGAAAGATACACCGGCGCACCTGCCAGCCGCCAAAGCCAGCAACACCCACCCGACCAAGCCTGGTGGTGAGAATGCGTCGATCTATTTTGTAGGGACGGCTACTACTATCATGTCAGTCTTCTTACTCTATAGCATTGTAGATATGCTAAGCTTTGGATAGAGAATGGCAAGGCGTCAGGATCATGACGGATGTACGTTCAGCCCTCCCAACACCACGGAGTCCTCCTGACCAGAAGCAGCCAAACTTCCTCCACGCTGGCGACCATGTCCATCTGGGTCCCGGCGTCACATCAGCACGCAGGACGAATCCCGCGGTGGACCTGCACGAGCTGCCGCGGATCGATCTGGTGCTGTTGTCGCATTATCATGGGTATGCCATTTACCCGCAAGCCAGACCATGAACGCTAACCTCATCTGAAGCGACCATTTCGACCAACACGTCGAAGCATCTCTGCGGCGCAATCTTCCAATCGTGACCACTGGCCACGCCAAGAAGATCTTGACCTCGAAAGGGCCGGAGTCGTTCACAAGCATATACGACCTCGAGCCGTTTCAACAGATGATGATAAATATTGCCTCGAAGACCGAGCAGGCGAACACGCCCAGTCTACGAGTTACCGGTATGCCGGGCAAGCATATCCCTATGGCAAAGCCGATTGAGAAACTTAACGAGTTGGTCGGCGCGGTACGTCCACCTGCCAACCTCCATCTATTATGCCACCTCCCTCTACCTACCAACCTTTCCTGGAAACTTCACCTGGCAACCTCTATTGACCAACGCCGAGCCTCATTTCCCATGCTGACAAAACCAGATCCCCCCAACAAACGGCTGGATAGTCGAATTCGGCCACGGCAAAGACGCCTCTTCATTCAAACCTGGCTACCGCATCTACATATCTGGGGATACCCTGATGTTCGATGAGCTGAAGGAGATTCCGAAGCGATACGGCGAGCATAATATTGACTTGATGCTGATCCACCTCGGCGGGACGACTGTGCCGTCGCCGGCAATGTCCCCGTTAACCCTGATGGTGACCATGGACGGGAAGCAGGGGGTGGAGTTGATGCAGCTGGTAAAGCCGGATGTAACGATTCCGATCCACTACGATGACTACGATGTCTTTGCGAGTCCGCTGAGTGATTTTAAAGAGCAGGTCGAGAAGGCTGGACTTGGGGGCGGGGTTGTGTATCTAGACCGAGGGGAGGAGTATCGGTTTGCCGTGAGGGATTAGTCGCCCAGAACCAGAATTACTCGGTACAGTAATTCTGATAGTACGGCAATTAATCTGCATTCCAGACCAACTTACCGAAAGTACTATCTTGCATCAGGTTACTGATAACAAGTTACTTTGTAGAAATGTGGCCTGACGCTGTGGAGCGCCCCGTCGTAACGATGACGTCGTCGCCACGCTCCGCTGATCAACCGAACACTGAACCCAGAATTATGACAGCCCATCCCGCCAATGGACGACGTCTTTTTGCGTCGTCAGGCATGAGGTTATACAAGTTACCCGTGGTCTATGGTCAAGGGTTCAACCTGGTTTATTGTTCCACAACGCTTGGTGGGCGGCCGCCCCTGCCTTCATTGTTGCTCCTGCCTCGACGTATAAAAAACCAAAACCTCGCTCTCACTATTGACACAACATATTCTACCATTTTTATATCCTAAAATCTTTCAGGAACCCACTCTCGAAGCCGTGTCCAGAACCCTTATCAGCTCTAGTACATTGAACACAGAACGCGATATGTCCACCACCTCGCCTACCTCGCCTACCTCATCCACCTCGTCCACCTCGACCCTTGCCTCGAGCCCAACCCTCTCACCCGACAGCATGAAAAGACAACCTCAACCGTCCGCGTCTACAAACCAAGTTCCGACTGTGGGCTCGCTGAAGAACTTCAAACGCTCGGTCTCGTACAACATCCACACATCCGTCCCTAAAGAGGACGCACACGCGCACGCGCACACTACCTCGCCCACCGGAAGGACGCTTGACGAAGCCGGCTGCAACCAGATGATGAAAGCGTCGCTCACCGGACTGCTTAACTGCCAGCAAGTCAAGAGCGGCGCGCGCGAGCGCACGGTGCAAAACATGCTTATGAGTACCGAAAGGGATCTCCGACGCGCGCGAAGAGCCAGTTTGAGGACTGGGGCGTTGAGTGCAAAGAGAAGCGCGAACGCGAGTCCGGATCTCGCTGTCAGATCCAGTAAGGGCTTCCCAGATGGGCTGAAGGGGGATAAGTGAACAACCACCCGCCGTGCGCTGGGATATCGTTTACCTTAACATGCCGCATCCAGGCAGCGGATGAGAGCGATTGGCTTGAAACACCTATACTGGAAAGCGACGCAATTACCTCTACATTTCCAACCGCCGAAGGGCGTCTGTGAGAAGCGTCAGGGCTCGTGTCCATGGCAGGAAAAGGGGCTCATCCCGCCGTTCATGCAACCGATCCGTCTATCGCTAGCAAAGCCAAGTCTATAGCGCTTCTAGAACAATCGAATTGTGGTAGGATGGATTCTAAGCGATGAATCCTTAGCCTTGAATCCTAAGCCGGATGGAAATCCATCACTATGTATGTAGTATGACGTCTTTATGACTGCCGCTCCTGATTGGCTGGCTGCTATTACTTCGCCATGAAGTCATGCAGCGGCCATAGTTATATTGACAGTAGAGTCTGCTTTCGGTTCCACAACATCCAAAACGACTTTCAGATTTATACCGTTCAGATTGACAATGACTATCTCAGCTCTCCCCCTCCGCCGCACCGCCGGCCTTCTCTCCCGCACCCGCCTCGCTGGCAGTACGTCCCTCCACTGCACTGTAAAACAAGCCATAATAAGACCAGCACCGCGCCTCCGCTTCGCAAGCACCAAGCAAGCACAGAGTACGAAAGAAGCCGACCCAGCCTTCAGCTCCAACGCCAAGAACCCCGTCTCCAGCAGCGGCGCCTCACAATCTATCAACTTGTCGCGCGGCAAGGAAGCCCGATCCTCTGATACAGCGGATACGCGATCCGTGCAGAGCCCTATTTCGTCACAGGACGGGCCGACGAGCGAGCAGCATGCCGGAGAGGAGCAGACGAGTGCGGACGCAATGATCAAGAATGACCCCAGCGAGCCGGCGGAGAAAAAGAGGGCGAATGTAGAAGCGGCAGGGAGAAGGAAGTTGGGCCCCGAGGATGATCAGTGATCCAGGGGTTTAGAAGAGGGCTAAAACTGAGCTGTGCTTGTATAATAGAAGGTTGACGATTTTTGCGTCACGTCCTTCCCCAATAAATCTTTATATAAAACTTGTCATGATTGAGATGCCGTCTCCACTGCCTTAGGCGCAGGAAGGACATCCAGTGCCCAGGCATGCAGCTTGTTGTTTGCGATGTCCCATGGCGTATATCCGGTGTTGTTTCGCTGCGTAGCCAGCTGCGGTTCTTTCTCCAAGAACAACCTTATAGTTCTCTGATGCTCAATTATCCAATAGTTCTTGCTCGGGTCGACAGCGCGTCCTCGGATGCTGGGCTGATCCTCATGCTGGACCAGCAGATGGAGAACATTGTTCCCAGAGGTATCAGTGGCAGTCAGATCAGCGCCCTTCTCGTACAGCGTCATTGCCCGTGTCGGGTCACCCTCAAGATACGGAGCCGGGTTAATGCGCGTGCCTGTGCGTTGGAAGAGCGCCGGGCTGTACGCATACGAGTTTGTGCCCGTGTCGCAAGACGCAGCAGCGAGGAGCAGGGTTCGACCAAGACCGTCGCGGCGTTCGAGATCTAGAGTCTCCATGTCCAAGAATGGCTGTATGATGCCACCCGAACTGAAAACTAAGTGCACGATGGGACTCTGCCTATCACAGATCAGAAACGGGTCCGCGCCCCGGCGTAACAAGTGCTGTATCATCACGATCGCTTTGCTCCGAGCGTGAATGTCATTCCATACATCCATTGCCATGTAGTGAAGTGGGTGGAGGACATAGTTCGGCCCGCGCGGGAGTTTCTGCAAGCGGTGCGTATGCCAGTGCGGCTGGGCGTTGGATAGGACGGTCGCGTTAACGTCGATCCCGGTGTCCAGAAACGCGTCTAGCACGGCGGGGTTCAAAAAGTCAAGGGCAGAGAATAGCTCCATGGGATGGTCAGGCGACGGACGGGCTCCATGTTCGAGGAGGAGTTTGACCAGCTGGGTATCGTGTGCTGCCATCGAGAGCGGCCTCCAGCCACAGTACGCTGGGATGTTAGGATCAGCTCCACCTTCCAGCAGTATTCGAGCGATTTCCAGTTGGCCGTATCCTCCCAGATCCCCTAATGTGACTGCAAGACACAAGGGCGTCTTGCCCTGCTTGTTCCGAGCGTTTGGATCTGCGCCCTGTTCCAGCAGATACTTGATGGCGCCTTGATGCCACCAATGGCCACCCTGTGCGAGGTAGTGGAGGATCGTATCAGCTGGCTTATATTGCCGGTCAGCGTCAACTTTTGACGAAAAATGAACCTCCGGCTCCATATGGAGGCCGTTAGTAAACAAAAGGTTCACATCAGCGTGGAAATTCTCCACGATGACCTTGATCACATCAAGATTGGGCAGTTCTCGCTGTGCGGCAGCAAAGAGGGAGGGAATGAGCCTTCCGCCAAGTGTTCGTTCTCCCCCGTTGATCCAGCCCTGCTCTGACATGAGGCTTCCAATGCGTGCGAATAGATCATGGTAACCGTATCTAGCTAACAGAACCAACAACTCGGCCAGCTCTTTCTGATCGGTGTCTCGTACGCGGTCTCTATTTCTCTCCAGCGCCTGAGCAACCTCCTCATGATGACCACGCAGGATAAGCTTCACCAGGTCGTAGTGGAGCATGTAGCCAGAGCTGCGGAGCTCCTTATCAAGAAGCGCAGGTACTTCCTTCCATTTCATGGTCAAATACTTAAACTCAATATTTCTGCGATGATGCAAATCCCAGACTCCCTGCTCTGCCAGCCGTTCCAATTCCACGGCCATCTCTGCTGACTCGCTCCAGACTGCAGCGCTCATTATGTTGTTACTGAATCTCCGCTCAGGATCAAGTTTTGCTCCATGGGCAGCCAGTAGACGCACAATAGGGCCAATGCTAACCGTGTCGTGCTCAGAGTGCACCTTGTTCAGTCCAAAACGTCTCTTCCTCGATTTGGATGTACTCGGCTGATGCGGTCTGGTCTCCAGGTCGCGTAAGACACCGCCGGTCTGTAAGGTGTGGAACAAATTCATGCTGTCTTCCGTCAATTCCCAGAGCTTTTCTTCAGCTATAAACTCCGCGCACGCATCCAAAACCCGTTTCTGCTTCGCGTCCTCGGCGTTGACGTCCGCTCCGGCTTGCAGCAGCAGTGCGACGGTCTCTAAGCGACCAGAGCGACACGCATAATGCAACGGAGCCCGCCCAATTTCGCAGCGGGCGTTGACGAGGGCTATCTGGCCAGTCGACTTGTAATGCTCCAGTAAGAGCCCAACTATATTGCTCTGCCGCGCTCTCGACGCTATATGTAGCAGGTTTAGCCCCTCTTTTGTTGTGGACGTGGGAACAGCCCCCCTCGATATCAGATTAGCCACCAGTGCCTCTGAGACAGTGGCCGCAAAATGGATAGGGGCGGCTCCATCATTGTCCACACTATTGATCCCCAGCTCTAGACCGGCGTCGAGCAGTACATCAATGGCCGAGGACTGCGAGATCGTCGAGGGCATAAAATAGTGCTGCGATACCTGGCCACACAGCAAATGCAGCGGGGTCCGTCCTTTGTGGTTTCGTATTGTTGGTGACATGCCCCAATCAAGAAGATCAAGGATTGCAAGGACTGCCTTCCCATCTGAGAACGTGGCAAGGTTAGCGGCCAGATGATGCAAAATTGTATCGCCTTTGTAATTGGCCAACCCAGGGTCTGCGCCGAGGGAAAGCAAGGTTTGAAAATGGTCAAAGTTGAAAGCATATGGTCGGACTGTGTAGTGTAAGACGCTATTTCCATTGTAGTCTTGTGTGTTCAGGTTTGCGCCTTGCGCAATATATGTTGAAAGCACTTCGGCATAATTGTATCTCGGCTGTGGCGACATAACTCGAGCCAGCGGAGTACGGCCCTTGTAGTCTTTAGCCTCGAGGTCAGCGCCGGCAGCGCATAGAACGTCGAGGACGTCCCTCAAAGAATCGGCTGGCATGTCAAGCAAGTGAAGCGGCGTACACCCGTCGTTATTTCTGTGATTCGGATCGAGGCCTAAATTCAGCAGCTCCTGGGAGGTTTCCTTGGCACGGAGGCTCTGGACTGCGGCATGAAGCAAGGTATTCCCATTAGAGTCTGTCAATCCCCAGTCTGAGACGTAGGGGCGAAGCAGAGAAAGATCGCCAAGCATGTTGTGCTTTGCATACAGATGCAGAGGGGTCATTCCGTCGCTCGGCCGGACAATGTCCAAGCGCGCACCATGGCTGATGAGAGCTTTTAGGGTGTCCGGTTGTTTGGGAAGGCCCCAGAAGAGATGCATAGGCGTTGATCCGTCGTGCGCCTTCGCGTTCGGATCGGCCCCTTGGTCCACAAGGAAGCCTGCAAGTCTAAGACTGTCGCGGGAGCAGAAGTGTAGTACCGTCCATCCCTGATGGTTAGCAGCGTTGATGTCGCACCCGGCTTCAAGTAGCAAGCAAGCACAGCACATGAGTCTTTCGATGTGGTCCGTATCATCCTCGCCTGGCCTGCGAGCCTGCTTCGCCAGGGCAAAAAGCGGAGTCGAATCTGGTTGACGGTCTGTGACTGGGCTGTTCCTCGACTTGATTGCTGGATCGGCTCCCTTTTCGAGTAGAAGTTGAATGACATCAGGTTCGCCGTTCAAGGTCGCCAAGAAGAGTGCAGTGTCGCCTTGGAATGTGGCGTTCACGTCGACGCCGGGGATTTCAAGAAGCTCTAGGATGACGGCGATGTGCCCTTTCTTGCAGGCTCGGCACAGAGCCGCATTGAGATCGTCCTTGTCCGCGGTGGAGGCTGCGGCCCTGACGGCATCAAGATCGCCAGACTCACACGACACTTGGAGGGCGCTTGTGGGTTCCGGATTGGAGGGCTCCAGGGGTGGGCCGCCAAACACATCCAATAAGCTAAACATGACAGGCTGGAGTTTAAGAGACTTTCGACGAAGACGAATCCAGAAATTCAGGGCAGTGGAGACTTTTGTAGAGATCGTGGGTGGAGACAAATTAGGCTGCCGCTGGTGTTTGCCTGGACTAGCCTGGATTAGCCTGGACTGTGGCCAGACTGCAACAGTGTGCCTGTGCCTGGATTGCAAGAAACGGATTGGTGGAGTCTTGCTAGTGCATACCGAGGCGAGATATGGCCTCTTTCCCATCATTCTGTCGTTGTGGCTTTGTCTTTGTGGTACCTGATGTGAACAATTGGCCAATATATACCTAGTTACAGAACCACAAAAGTGATTGTTGGCTTCGTGAAAATTGGCATGAGATCGGTACCTGCAGGTGAATACTTAGGGTTCGGTCTGTGAGTACAAATATTCTATAGCAGGTTTCCTGCTTGGCCTCTTCCTCCGCAGCAAGAGTTCTCTATATAAACTCTTTTTAGAGCATGGGGACCTTATTGAAATTTGACATGTCATCGAGCCTTACGCGCAATCCTGCTAGTATATCTTGTATCCAGAAAATATACGAGGTAAGACCGACAGGTAGAAAGATCAAGGATGTGAGATCACTCACTCGATAATCCGGCTCAATTCAGGACTAGCATATGGTTCCATGCACTAGGATTGGGCATTAGTATAGCTAGAATCCTGAATTTAGAAATGTCGTTTTAGGGTAGTCCTCCAACACTATACCCACAGAGAATTCAACTTCCTCCTTGTCAACTTTCTCTTCGTCGCGGTAATAGTTTTAAGAGAAAAAACAGAGAAGAAGGGGCTTAAGCGTATCTTTGTTTAGGGCTACGTAACAACTACTTCGACCATATGTTTCGAGTACACTCTAATCAGCTAAACTCCGCACTTGAAATAAAAAGATGGCCTCTACACGTGCAAAAAAGCTAACGGGTATCTCTACATGAAAGATCATCCATATACCTGGCTACGTAAGAATTCTGTGGCAAAGGATACGGTAGAAATCGAGCCAAACAAAACAGTAATAACATTCTAGGCGTCTTGCAAGTACCCTATTCTAACGAGTGGCAATCCAACCATTGCTGGCAATTCTCCATGAATCAAAACCATGGCTTTATAAAGATCACGAAGACCGGTAAGGAATCCCTAAGTTATTGCATGCATCAAAGCACTTTAGTTAACGTGCCTAACAGTGACAACAACGTTGCTGTTACCACCGATGGTAGAGGATCCTGAATAATATAATATTAACCCTTGCATCACATAGAGTGGTGTGGTGGAATAAATGAACTACTCACCTCCAACGTATTGGTCGGCATTGGTGCAGCTTCCAAGGATTGCCTCAGCAGCAGCGGCAACGTTTTGGCTAAAGAGTATGAATTAGATGAATCACCACGGCTAGAGAAGAGCAGCTTACCAAGGGGTTTCAGTGGTTCCGCTGCCGAGGATCACCGCAGCTCCGTCCCGGCAGAAACCACCGTTGCCATCGCCCACCTTGCAGCTATCAGTGCCCTTGCCCTTAAGGTAGTTGATGCAGTTCTGGACATCGCCGATGGGAGCGTAGTTGACACCACCGCACTGGACGCCGTCGCGGGCCTGGAGGGCAGGAGAAGCAAAGGCATTGCCGGCAAGGGCGAGCATGGAAACGAGGAAGGTGGCGGACATCATTTTGGCGGTTTGAAAGTTGGGTTGAAAAGTTAGATATAAAATCTGAATTGGATTGTAGAGAGGGCTGAGGCTTTGTTGTGTTCGAATCTGAGTTGATGATGAGAAGAATGAGGGTGTTCAATGAGATAGATGCCTCCTTATATACCTTTTTCCAGGCCTTAGACCGGAAGGCTGAAGCTCCATATTGTCGTCTTTTCTCTCCTTATTCTCGAGATCTGATGTCGTTTCCTGCCTAAAGAGGGCTGTGTAGACCACTATCATGACCTAGCTGGGGTTTTTTTCTCGCCATACGTGACTAGGGCTTACAGTGTTGCTGTCGTGGCCCAGCTGATGTTGCTATACAAGGATCAAAGTTTGGTTGCGAGTGACCACTTTCCACTCAGGACGAAGGTGGCTTGGTGGATTCTAGCTTCGGAAATACATTGCCATAACTCTGAGGGCGCCGAACTTCCAATCATGTAGCAAGATGGCTGGAACATATAGCCCAGTAAAGGTGTAGCCTGCCGGGCTCTGAACTTCCTCATGACAATTTCCTTGACCGACTCCAGTACTCTCACTGTAGCCGCACAGTGACAGGGCAAAGGATACATGGCCTAGGGCACAGCAACGACACAACAGTACACCCCGCAAACTGTAAGGCGTGCACCAAGAGATCTTGATCAGGCACTGATTATCGCCCTGCACAAATATCGCCCCTTTCCGTAGACAAGGCCCCCCGAAGGAGGGCGAATAAGAGACCCATGGGTCCGAGCCAGGCCAACCACTATCTTTACGTAACATGCCAACTCCTAGTTGGCACTCCGTAGGGCTGAGAGCAACAGTTGAACCACTGTTTGTCAAGGAGTGGGAAACGCCACAGGCTTACGTGCAGTAGGCCCCTATCAATTCCAACCACGCTGTGTCCACCATGCGATCTAATGCGATAAGAATGCAGCCGTTCAGCGTAAGAGGCCCAACTGGCTTGACAAAATTCATCTCTGATCCCAGCGATTAAAGCTGGGTATCGAATTTAGGCAGTTCTGTGTCCCCGATTCTTCAAGCAAGACAGCATCAAGGGCATATTAAGCAGCATGCTCTCTCAAACTCAACCGGTCACATCGGCTTAGGTATAAGCAACTGAGTTTCGCCCGTGATCCGCGAGAATATGGACAGGATCGCAAGATCCCTGTCAAGCAGAGCCACAGGGAAATGAGTAGGGACTATACAGCGTATAATGAATGATCCCAAGTTACTGGTGATGTCCCAACTAGATTTTACCTTAGAGCGGGTGGCTGTCGGATGGCTGTCCATGGCTTTGACGCGGCGCACTATAAGGCACCCAGTGCCGGGCGGAACTTACTAGGGCACAATCCCTATTTAGGCCGCCCATGATCGACATAAGCTTACCCTGGAAGGCACCAGCGTGACGGGAGCATGAATAAAATTGACGTGTACATTCTGCAACCGGAGGATTTCTGGTTGCCCTGCAGACAAAATCTGGAGGCTGCCGAGGACGCCCGTCTATTTTTGGCGTAAGTGGCCGAGTTACGGAAGAGATTCGGAAGACGCGGGATTTGGCACGCAGAGAAGCTGAGAGCAACCGCTGCTGGCATGGTAATATTATCTGTGAGGGATGTGGCATAGCACTATTGTAAATAATGACAATATATGCTGGACTTCAAGGACTTTTGGCTTCGCCAAGGGATCCGCGAAGATGTTGAAAGCGATACTGGAGAGGTCGATGAAGAGCCGGACATGGCGGAACGCTCATGCCAATTACAAGAGCCCTACAGCAGCATGGCAATTGTACCCAGCGGACTGCTTTAGGTGTTCAATCAAGGAGATAATGGCGATAATGTTGATTACGGAAGTCACCTCATCGCGCGTCTTGTCTCCAATGGCTGGAACTATCTTCAGGCTTGGCTGACAGATCTCTCACGATCAGTTCAGCTTTGCTATTATTAGGAATCTTGTCAGTCTGCTGCGGCATGGTCGACTCGTACTTACGAACAGCCTCAATGACAGGTCCCCAAGAAAATGCGGCGTTCTGCTTGGTCGGTAGCCAAGTGCCGATTTGTTTAGCAGACAGCCGCCCAAGCTGCCTGTGACTCCGGTGAGAAGGCCAACCTAGTCTCAAAAGCGATGGTATACTCTTCTGATGTCACGACAGATTCCATAACGCTTGGGCCAAGGCTAGATTGCTGGCGACATACTGTTAATGAATGAAGGAACTTGATTACTATATCAAAATAGGGACATGGAACAGTAAAGGAGCAATTGCAATCACCCTCGCGCACAAAAAAAGATTGAATCTGCAGAAGTTGCATGAGCTATTAGCGAAAATTTATCAAGAGGAACCGTGTACACAGGCCCGAAGATACAGAGCACAGGAGCAGTTTTGCGAGCACCGACTGTGTATTATCCGGCAATCGGACTGCTACCAGGACGCCTTATACCGGGTACCACTCCCAGAACCAGTCTCAGTTTGCTACGCATATAGTGTAGTCACCATGGATGCATCTGGCCGCTGCCATGGTCGACGGCGATTGAGTTATGGGGCTTTAATTCGACAATTCACGGGGGATTGCAGCGTGTTCTGGCTTTCTTACGATCGATACTCCGTATAACCGTAGAGATCAGTGCCCGCTGTGAATGCACGCTCAGAGAGAAAAGCGCGAATGTGGTGAATATTGTGTAATATATCTTGTTGGGTGTTCAATTTCGAGGGACCTTGACCACGAAGGAGAAAACTGTCGACCTTAGCTATTTCATACCACGGCTGTAAAGACAACCAGGCGGAAGAATCATCAGCTTGGTCGGCACAAGTGACCAAATGGAGACAAATGGAGAGACCATGGTTGAAGTAGATTGGCCGTCCAGTTTGGTGGAACCTCAGGCGACCAAACAGTCGTTTGTCTCAGCTTCCACAGGCATGACGGAGAAGAAACCCGGATGCCTTCTCCAATTGCCATTGTTGGCACGGCTGAAAGGTGGCCAGCGGAATGCATACCAATCGGCCATGTACCAATAGGTCTTCCTTCATTGGAGGAATGATGGCGTATGCGATGAGCCAGTACCAAAAATTCAAACATCAAGGGTTCCGTAATGACGGAAATTTCTGGCTGGATGTGGCCTTCCAAGCCTTATGAAAGGAGCTTTTGGCTACCTAGCTCACTGTCCCGGGATCTAGATAAATGTCCAATTCATCATATGCATTTTTGTCCACCAACAAACATGACAAGCCAACTCGAATCAACGGAGACAGCTTGGATCAATCCCAACAGAACACAATACTGTAAATAAATTAGAGCTTCGCGGTCAACTCTTCGGCATCCAACTTAAGTAGTTATCATTGTGTCGAAGGCCGCAAGCTGAACCCTAGGATCTTGCTGAATTTGATCCCGTGATGTTTGATAACTTGCACGCCTAGGAACATGCAGCCTATGCGCGAGTAGAAGAAAAAAAACAATAACGAGGTATGCGACGTGCTGCCTTTAGTGATAACAAGTACTGGCGCCGACCGGTTGATGAGGAATGCATCGGATTGTGTGTTCTTGGGCAAGAAAGGGTGTGCTGTGGACTGGTAGGTAGGGAGTGGAAGGGCCAAAGTAGGTTATAGGTGTCCACTAAACTTGGCTGGGTGGACCCGAGGCTTTAGAACCATCTACAGAGTTGTATCAAAGCATGGCGTGTTTGATATTTAAGAGACAGGAATACAGATTTTGAATGTTTCAGCTACTCTTTTGCTGACCCTCCCTAACATGAACCTCAGTCCCAGCCAAGCCCTGGTACGGATCTACCTCGGTCTTCTTGAATCTCCATGCCGGAACTCTCTGCTCAAACAGGAGATCCAGCTCTTCATACGTGCGGCCCTTTGGCTCCGGGACACGCATCGCTGACCAGCACAGACAAAGAAGGCAGGTGCCGGCCCAGAAGTACGCTGAGCGCGCGCCCCAGGCCCACGCAGAGTCGTTGAGCTGGTAGTTCGTCAGCACGTTGACGACTATGTTGCTGATATTGTACCCCGCGCGGGCCAGGTTGATGGTTTTTGCTTTTAGACGCGTCGACGAGAGCTCCGAGACGAGGGAATATGTCACGGGCCCGATGCTGATATCGTAGACTAATGTGAAAACCATGAGCATGACCCCAATTGCCCATTTCGCGGCGTTGTTGGAGTCCGGCGCAAAGGAGAGACTGCCGGTGATAATGAGGAGAGTGAAGAGCAACGACAAGCCGAGGAGGTGGATTGTGCGGCGGCCCAGCGCGGACATCAGGAACCAAGAGCCGATGGTGCCGAGGACACCAAGGGCATACTGGCCAAGCGAGAGGTTGAAGGAGTGGATCTCGGGTAGGCCAGCCTGGACGCAGAAGTAGGCGAAGTAGCCCATAATGTTCTGGCCGCTGAGGGTCTGGACGATCCAGATGCCACAGACGATCTCGGTGCGGCGGCGGTTAACGCCGCGGAAGCAGTCGAGGTAGCTTGTACCGGAAGACAGGGATTTTTCGAGCTCGTTGGTGTGCTGAATCATGGCGATTGTGGCGTCCGCGTCGAAGGAGGCATCTTGCGGAGAGGTGAGGCGTTGCAGGGCGTGCGTCGCCCGCGCGATATCGCCGCGACGGACGTGCCACCAGGGGGACTCCGGGGCGAAGAGGATGCCGATAAGGATGGGGAGGGGCCAGGCCCATTGCACAGCGAAGGGGATGCGGTAGGACCATTGGTCCATGCGCTGGAAGGAGCCGCGATTGACGCCGGCGGCGATAAACTGGCCCATGACCCAGCACATGTTGATGTAGGTGGTAAGGTAGGGGCGGAGGACGACGGGGCAAACCTCGCTGGCGTAGGCGGCTGGAAGGGTCTGGAAGATGCCCCAGGGGATACCGGCCAGGATCTCAGCGGAGAGGAGCATTTGGACGTTGACGGCGAAGAAGAAGAGGAAGATGACGGCATTCATGGCGATAAGGGCGTAGATCATCGTCCACCGATAGCCGAGGCGCTCAGAGACGAAACCGCTGATGATCAGACCGATCACCTCGCCGACGCGAGCACCATTGGATAGCGCCGATTGCCAGGAGGCAGGGACGCCCCAATCGCCGTCGGCGGCCTGGACACCGTACTTTTGGTTGAATGCCGGAGACGCGTACAGGGAACCGAGTAGAGCGAGATCGTAGCCTTCCATGATCAGGGTCGAGGATAGCAGAACGGACCAGGCAACGGCTTTAGGATAGAGACGGAGACCCTGCCAGAGGCTCATCGCCTGTTCCTGGCGAGCACCCTGCTGGCCGTGGGCCAGCTCCTGCTTGGGTTGAGGGACATGGTTCTCCATGGTGCAGGCAAGGGAACTGACAGAAGGCGTGAGATTAATGATAGGAACTCGCGCAGAGCCCACAGTTTAAATACCCTGAGACTGTGCTAGACGCCTCACGCAAGGTCTGGGGATGCGTACCCCAGCTCGGGGCACAAACTGCGCAGAGTCTGGGGTCGGAAATCCCCGCGAATAATTCTTGATCAGCCTTTGATCGGCAGTCAAGCGTCGTCCTGGTTGGTTGATCGGGGCCAAGTCGGTCGTTAGTCGGAGGCTTTGCGGTGGGTTCACGTAGGGCATGCGGAGTCAAAGCGGAGACCAAGAGCAATCCAGACTTTCACCGGGTATAAAACAGCCTGCTATTCGAAGAAAGGAGAGCTAACCAGGTTCTTTTCACGTTAGCTATGTCTCCCACGGCCATTGAGACAGTCCCGACGGGGAAGAACAACTGGTGGAAGGAAGCCACCATCTACCAGGTAAGACGCATACCCCTGACAACGGAGAATGCTAAAGCAAACAGGTCTACCCGGCATCTTTCAAAGACTCTAATGGCGATGGATGGGGTGATATTCCTGGGGTGATTGAAAAAGTGCCCTACTTACATTCGCTCGGCGTGGACGTCGTCTGGCTCTCGCCCATGTACGATTCGCCGATGCTCGACATGGGGTACGACGTCTCCGACTACGAGAATGTTCTACCAGCGTATGGCACGGTCGCAGATATTGAGAAGCTGGTGGAGGAATGCCACAAGTATGGGATGAGACTCATACTTGACCTTGTGATCAACCACACCAGCGACCAGCACAAGTGGTTTCTGGAGAGCCGCAGCAGCAAGGACAACCCTAAACGCGACTGGTATTTCTGGCGGCCGCCACGGTACGATGAACAGGGCAATCGGATGCCTCCGAGCAACTATCGGGGGTATTTTGCAGGGAGTACATGTTCGTTCACTCTTTCCGACTGCTGAACACGCGCTGATTCGCACAGGGACGTGGGATGAGCACACGCAGGAGTATTACCTCCATCTGTACGCTAAAGAACAACCTGACCTCAACTGGGATAATCCAGAAACCCGCAAGGCGATCTATGACAGCGCTGTCCGGTTCTGGCTGGACCGCGGCGTCGACGGCTTCCGGGTCGACACTGTAAACAAGTACAGCAAGTATACTGACTTCCCGGACGCGCCGATCACAGACCCAAAGAGCTACATCCAGCCGGCCATCGGTATGTGGTGCAACGGCCCTCGCATCCACGAGTTCATTCGTGAGATGTACGATGAAGCTCTCGAGCCCTACGGAGACGTCGTCACCGTCGGCGAGCTCGCCAATACCCCGGATCCGGCTCACGTCCTGAGATACGTGGGCGCTTCAGCCAAGCAACTAAGCATGGTCTTCCACCTCGACATCGGGCACATCGGCATGGGTAGCCTGGAGGACAAATACATCCTGCAGCCATGGAAGCTGACGGAGATGAAGTCCATTGTGGCCAAATGGCAGACCTTCATTGAAGGCACCGACGGCTGGACCACAGCTTTCTGCGAGAACCATGACAACGGCCGGTCTGTTTCGCGGTTTGCGTCCGACGCGCCAGAACACCGTGAGCGCTCGGCCAAGATGCTCGCGCTGATGATGGTCGCCATGACTGGCACGCTCTTCCTCTACCAGGGACAGGAGATCGGCATGATCAACGCGCCCCGCAACTGGCCGATCGATGAGTACAAGGACATCGAGGGTCTGGGGTACTACCGCGAGGCGCAGGCTCAGGTCGCCAGCGGTGTTGACCCGACGCGGGAAGAGCGTATCATGGACGGGCTGCGCGTTCTTGCGCGCGACCATTCGCGGCTCCCAATGCAGTGGAATGATTCTCCTGAAGCGGGCTTTACTACCGGGGTGCCGTGGATGCGCACGCATGATCTGTACCGGGAAATCAATGTGAAGAAGCAAGAGGGGGATCCGGACAGCGTGCTGTCCTTCTGGAAGAAGGTGCTGCTTCTGCGGAAGAAATACCGCCATCTGTTCATCCACGGGGAGTTTGAGGTCCTCGATCACGATAACCTGGACACATTTTGTTTCGTCAAGTCCAGAGGAGAGCAGCGGGCGCTCGTGGTGCTGAACTTTTCGGCGGAGGAGCAGCCCTTTACACAGACAGAGATGGCAGCCGACATGGAATTGCTGGTGGGTAATTATGCTGAAGCTGATTTGTGTGAGAAGCTGAGGCCATATGAAGGACGAATATATATCAGAAGTGAATAGTACGGGATTATTTGCGTGTTTATATAGATTTTTTTTTGTTTATCCTCTCTGGTGTCCCAGATAGAACATGCACAAGATGAAATGACATGAAAGACTATCTTTTCTGACTTCAACACGTCGCTAGGACTAAATACATAAACCCTATGAACTAGCTATATAATTCCCTACCCCTGTGTTGGAACTGCATAGTCAGTGTTTAAAGTCAAGACCAGCCCCATAACTGGCTCCAGTCGAGTTCTCTGGTCCTTACTGTCTGGCTTGTGTCTGATTATGGTTCACCTGTCCTTTTATCTAGATTTAAGGGGTAAAAATATATATGTTAGCTATAACGACAGGTGGATCTTGGTTACAGGATTGATAGCCGAGGGCTTGGCATTTGCCCTACTTCACTGCAATCGATTCAGTCTCACCTCAGCATCCTTCGTATGTGTGGCATCGCACCCAATGGCATCCAGCAAGCCGATAACAACAGCTTGCGACGCCTGTCGCCGGCGCAAGGTCAAATGCGACGGCCAGCAGCCATGTGGCCGATGCCGGGATGCTGAAATCTCCTGTCGGACGACAAGTGTCCGCCGCAAAAAGGGCCGCCAAGGGGCCACCGCGACCGTTCTCCACGAACTCCGCAAGGCTCCAGCACCAACTGCTCAAGTCCAATCAGTACCGTCGCCCCAGCCGACGGTTATATCAGACCCCTTCATCCGCCAGCCTGGGCTTTTACATCCATCAGTGGTGCAGAGCTGCGCGGAGTACTTCTTCCCGCGCATGCTCGGGACAGTCCCGATCCTGGTCCCAAGGACGTTCCAGGATCACGTCGCTCGCATCGAGGACTCTCTGCACTCGTACTGCCTGGTCGCGGCCTTTTGTGCCTTTGTATTTGCGCAGACGGGGTATGTATCCTGGCTGAACGCCGGTAACCACTCGGCCTCGCTTGGGAGACTGTTGCTGGACGAGGCCATGGCTGCCCGTCGCCATCTTGATCTGTTTTCAGCGTCGACTCGTCAAGGAATCACAATTGCATTCTTGCTCTACGGTTGCCAGATTGGAATGGGGAACCAGCGGCAGGCGTATTACTTCTTGCGGGAAGCAACGACTCTATATACGGCGGGCATGCTGGATCCGGCTGATGCAGACGACGAAGACGCCGGGAACCTCTTTTGGCTATTACTGATCTCGGAGAGGTACAAATAATATGTAGGACCTCTGTTTACAGCGTCAAGACTGACAGATCATATGCAGAGCGCACGCCATCCGAAGACATCGTCCGATCACGCTACAGGTCACCCGCGACAGTCCAGTCCTTAGTGATACTCGGTCCGACGCATTCAGTCTCGGCTTCCGCTACCTTGCGGAGCTCTACAGACCCTTCGACCAGACCTTCCTCAGCCGCTGGAACGGCACCGACTCCTCCGCGACAACAGAGCAGCTCGTCCAACTCGAGGACCACCTGCTGCAAGCCGTCCCGGCCGACGTTGAGCTGCCCGACATCGTCCTCGCCGACCTCCGTGTCTCGCAGCAGTGGCTCCGCACCATGATCTGGCAACTCGCCACCTCGGCTGGCTTTCTGTCGAGTACGCCGTCGCATCCTTGTCTGGGCTTCGCCTATCCACTCCAGATCGCGCGAGACTTGTCGCTGGCGACGTGGAAACTATCAAAAGAGAGTTTGGAAACGCACGGCATTGGATTGGTAAGCCGAGCACCTCTCTACCACCCGCTCGCAGACTGATATTTAGACATGCACCAGGCTGAGAAGATTTTCGAGATAACATGCACCCTCACAGACGTCATGGCCTGCATGACCTCTGCTGGGCTCCGGTCATCCAGCTTTGACCTTGGGCCTCAGGACTACCTCAAGCACCTATGCACACTAACCCACAGTCTCCCGGGTGGTGAGACCAAGTTCCTCCCCCTGATCTTGGCGAAGATCAGCCAGACGCTACCGTCAATGCTGACGGCGGTCACCCGCCATCTCAGTTTGCCCTCTTGCATGGCCGAGCAAGTGTCGGTGTCGCCAAATGTCGACATCGGCTCGCCGGTGAGTCATCGGGATGACTGGAGTAAGGCGCTGAATTGGGCTGAGATGAGCCGCATCGGGGATAGGACACCTGAAGCTGGGCGGGGTGCTTGAGCTCGCTGAACGGCAACGAACGGATTCAATTCTGTTGTTCAGCGTAAATACAGTTCACAACGACTGCAAAGGAGACTCTCTGAGGCTGGTTGCGCCGTGTCGAGAACGTCGGTAAGATGAGGAAAACTCCAGTCAATTGACATTGTAGGCCTGAGATGAGAAGGCCAGAGGCACCGCATCGGTCCCAACGCACCGCTACCATCTCTCAGAACCCTTCTACCCACCTAGTCGACAACGAGGAACCTTTTCGTTCACTACTTACTGTTGCTCAGTGGCATCACCGAACAGCCGTGTTTTCATAAGTTCCAAGAAACATGACAACCACACGAAGACCAGAAACAGAAACATAAGTCGTGACGTATACTGAGAACTTCTCATCCGCACCCGGCCAGCTACCATCCCGAGACACTGGAGGACCATCCACAAACTGAGCTGCCTCCCCAGATTTGACCTGTTCGCAACTACCAGACTTGAAAGATGTAGACAGACAACTGCTATCTTACAGCGGGCAAATCTTGTCACTGTCAGGATTTCACAGCCCTAGTCTTGGGCAGTTATGCATTGATTGGAGAGAGGGCGGTAATTGGTGTATGGAGACGAGCGCGAGAACGTGAAGCATGAGCTCCAACCTCGATAATATGATGATAATTGGGACTTGGAAGAGCCGACTGGCTCTTACGTACGGTGACGATGAGAATATTTTGGGGTTGGGCTGTTTGTGAAGGAGAGGAGAGGATGTGTATAGAGATGTGGCGAGATGAGTTCTGCCCTAGCGCTGAGCAATTGATATCACTATTTTGGCTGGGATATGGGCCGTTTCGAGATCTCCACGGCCACCCTAACGCTCGAAAGTTCCTTCCTCAGTAATCCACTCCAGACAGACATTCGGGAGCACTTCAGAGCTACATACCATGAGAGTCGAGAAGCAAGTAGGCCGACTTTAATGTAAGTGGCACTCGAATTGGAGCATGCAAAGCCGGAGGGAACCATGATTGTTTTTTATAGAGGAATCTGAAAAGGAAACCGCCGCTATATATTCGTACTGTGGCTTGCTTGTACCTCAGCTTCACAGTCTAAAAGTTCCTACTAAGTTCATATATGAAAGGCAGTCAGTACCAGCCTACCATAGAATAAGGACCAGGTGTACTCCGTCGTGCTGCAGCCTAAAACTTTCACTCACGCATCGAAAAGTTCAGAGGGTTGTAATGCTATCCATTACAAATTGGTTCGTAAAAGTGTCGGATATCGTCGGGATAACCCGAGGAATGATCAGTCAATTCTTCTTGGCTAAGACAACTGTGCCAACGGCTTTCACACGGCTATGATCCGGGCCACAGTTTGATGGACCCTCCACCACGAGCGGTCAAATACAAAGTAATCTACACATCTACGATAGTTTGTGTATAGTGTAGACTTTCCTATAAATTTACCTCTAACGTTTTTGGGCCTCAAGTATATGCTGTCGATGTCTATCTGTGTATCATATCGTGGTACCTGGAAGTCAAGTCTTTCAAAACATGGGCCCACGTCTGAGAGACACTAGGAATTAAAGACTAGTATGCCAGGCATTGCTGGCAGCTCCATGATCCAAAATCCTGGAAAATACTACTATAAGATGATCCTTTATGTCTCTTTTTCAGGTATGGGTAGGCAGCTTGGTACTAAGCGCCCCCAGTCTGCCGTAAAAAGTGAAGCTCCATTAGAGACCATTTGCAGTAGTGCCACATATAGAAGAACCACCGTATATCGTGGGAACCTCAGCTCTCAGTCTGATACTGGAGCTGAGCTCCACATGCTACACTCGTCCTGGGCAAGGACTTTCTGAATATAAAAATAATCTTTTAGATTAGAAGCAAGCAAGAAGCATATAAGAAGAGGGATCCGGTCTGATGGAAAGATGAACGGGCACAGGGAATTTTCAAGCTTCGAGAACCACAAATTTGCCATGAAGATTATCATCACGTCTAGTCTTTCCTCGCTGTTATCAGGGTAGTCTCGGCTGTCTCAGCGGCCAAACTACCTAGTGACTCACAAGTTGATGATAGTACCCACGATTTGGCAGTCTTCAGTTGTGGTGATGACCTCCTTGGTCGCAGTCTAGCGAGCCGCCTGGAGGCGTGCATGGCCAGGAGGACAATCGGCAATACAATCTTTAAAATTGATACTAGTGCTGCTGTGTAAGTTACCTAATGTTTACTTGATACTTCGTTCTTCTCTTCCCTTCCTTTTTGAGGATATCATAGTCCATGGTCCTAACATGTATTAGCTCTTCATTTGTTCACATCGGAACTGGCTATGCCACCTACGTCTGTGAACAATAAAATGCTGTGCAGTGCGTCAGATACGATCCGAGTTGGGATGAGCACTTTAAATCATCGCACTGACAGTATTCTGGCCGAGATATATTACGTTCCCCGACATGAGTTCAAGTGGCAGGAGTCGACTCTTGGGCTTCAAGAGTATTTTAAGATGGAACCGGGTGGTATTTTGAGGCGGGTCACTCAAGTCACTGTCAAGTCATGCTGAGAGTAAGGACAGTCCAGGTAGGCAGTTATGCGAGCCCTGGAATATCGCGAGGTACGTAGTCTACGGCAAACGATTAAGTATTTCCCATCGTTACATGCTATGATTCTGCGAGGGTACAATCTGCTTGTGGCATCTCTCAACCATGCTAGGATAGCGCGGGATCAGAGCCCCTAGGACTTGCCCATTAGGACAGTGGCGTTGGCGTCGAATGGCTCACTTTTCAGACATTTCCAAAGAGTAATTAAAAGACTCCTTGTTTGGGTATTTCCCTGCTAGATATATATGAAATGCCTTTCAAACTGCCGCTGTGATAGCAGCCATAAGGCATACTAGCCCTACAGTTCTCCACCGGGGCACAGTCTGAGATGCGGTCCCGGTAGGGGTTCGAACGCTGGTCTCCGCGTCTACGTCGGATTCTATGGCCGCGGTCGTGGTCGTCATCGCGTCAGTTGTTCTCGTGGAGGAAGTTAACGAATTTGATCTAGTCGTTGGGAGGCTCTCGAAAGACGAGATATTCGCCCACGGATTGACGAATGTGAAATTGCTTTCTTCTTTAAGTTGTATATTATGCGGAGCCTCTCAGTTGTCACTTAGCCATGCATCGAAAGTTCCGAGAGTAACTTGCAGAGTAATCGAGTAATAGTCAGGCAGTCAATCTCAACAACCCAGTCGGCCTGAGTAAAGATGGCAAGGGACGGGCGGAGAAAGAAGTTCAACAGATGGCAAAGTAACCTTCGAGGCCGTTGATTATCTTAGCAAGCTGTACAGCCCTGGAAGTGCTCTTGGGGATACCGCCGTTTCCTTTTTAGATCTAGGGTTGTCCACTGCGTGGTAGCTGGGAAGGAGGCTGCAGTTCACCGAGTTCGATTTTGCGAGAGCGACGTCCGTCTGACCGTCGTAGAATACCAATAGCGCAAAACACGTTGAAAGCAGGGACTTTGCACTCTGTTACTGATCTATGCTTGACCTCCGTGTGATCTTGCAAGCCTTTGACCGACTTGGTGCGGAGTCCTTCAGTGGTCGCAGATAACCTCGTAAGATTTCTTAGCCAACTCTAAGTCGGCCATACCTCTTTGGTTGGCATGTTCAAAAAAGAAATAGCCAGCTTGGAGTTAGCTGCTTACCAATTTTTTCTTTCTACCCTCTTATATTACTTATAACATATTCCTATATCTGTATAGTCACATACTAGTCACATACTAGTCACAAACTAGTCAAGAGAAAATATGTCTTGTAGCTGTTCTAGAATATCAATAGTACTAGAATTTGCAAAGTTATAGATATAATGGTAATTAGTTATAGTGACTTCTTAGGCTTTTCCTCCAGGGAGATTAAAGGTAAGGCAAGGTAGAGGAGAAAAAATCTATTCCTGCAAGTAGTATTATATTTTAGCTGACTTTAAGTTGACCTTACTGCTTTGAGTTAGCGCACCTAAAAAGGAATAGCCGACTTAATGTTATTTCGCGACATTTAGCACGTCACCTGTGGTCCCCATTTCAAGGTAATGTCACATCTTGTCCCAAATGGGAAAAGTGCGGCCCGCGCCGGTCCCGCCGTGCACTAGACTTCTTGGTAGACTAATGGTCTACTCTAATCACAAAAAATGCTCATCTAAGGTGTAAGGCGTGGGTCCCTGTGGACCGAACACGGGTTTGTTTGTTCGGGCATGTACGACAGCCAATTGGCCACCCAACAATGGCGCCCCATTTGACACGGATGATTATGGTTGTTTACGGAGTAGAGATGCAAGCCTAAAACACCGAACATGTTTACTATGGGGCTTAAATTTTCTTTCTCTGGCATTCAGAGTACCCAGAGGCTAGTTATATTCTACGATGATGTGACAGCGCGTGAGTCAATTGGATGCTGAGCAATGGGCGACTCATCCACCCTACCTCGCTACCCACTGATATTAACTAATGCTGGGCTTGCCTGATGCAAAAGTACCCCCCTTAGATAGGCCCTGTACTGCCTAAGTGACGCTAAGGGTTGGATGGCGTTCTGGCCATGATTTCAACGCGATACCTGTGGGATGCTTTCCCAAATAGTTGATAACCTCCGCCTTGCTCAAGGCTCGGCTATTAGGCTCTCCTTAAGAGGCATGTTTCATGTTCCTCCGGTGCCTCCAAGTGGCCATGTTCAAGGGCAGTGGCTCACTAGTCGCCTGTTTGCTTCTTCCGAAAATTGCTATGACTCGTGAGCACCCCAGACGGGCGGTTCTGGCATTGTATAGCCTAGTAATTTGCAGTACGCACCCCATCCATGACACTGATTTTCCTTAATGTCACATTTCCTCCCCATGCCCGATTTTCCCCATCCAACACCCCTCTACAAATCGCACTCGAGGCCTTACTCTGTCTAAGAAGAACACAATGACATCCCGGAGCCCAAGCCGCCCCAGATTCTACCGCAATTTGCAGAACCTCGGGGAGAAGAGCGTATTGACCCTGACCAACCTGAGGCAAAAACAATCAACGCTCTCGATTTCGGACTCCGGATCCCAGTCGTCAACACATAGCAGCGACATCGCAAGATACCAAAATGAAAATCCTAGTCCAAGCTCAAGCGCAAACACCAACAAGCGCGCATCATCGCACACCATTAGCGTAGCGCTCGACAGAATACATTCCTCCTCATCCCAGGCGAAATCGCGACTCTCCGTTGCCGTCCCCAGCATGCTCGCCTCGTTGTCTAATAGCGCAGCTCCAGCCACACCGAACAACCCAACATCCTCCTTACTTACTCTAAACCGTCACATCGAAACCCAATCCGCGCAAGCACGCCATTTCTTCACGCAAAAGTCACACCTCCTCTCCCAGAACGAGCGAGAATGGATCGAAGCCACGATCTCTGATACGGAAGATGCGATACGGGAGGTTCTTAAACTTACAGAGACGTTCCGGGTAGACCAAGAGCTTAACAATGGGCGTGTTGGGATGAAATCTCAATTACGGTGGTTGATCAGAGATTCGAGACGCGCGAAAGAGGAAAGAGAGCGGTTAATGCTCTGTCATGCAAGCCTGATGGGGGTTATAGGCAGATTACAGTCTCTCAATCCCCCTAACGATGCGCAAATGGCGCTCGTTCAGGATGCGACACGCCAACATGAAACGGAAGGGGACTCAGAACGGGGAACGGTAGGCGGACCACCTGAGCCCTCAGCCCCTGGGCCGATATACGGATCGTCTGTGTCTAGCACTGAATCGAGACCCAAGAGTCCTGTATGGGATTTATCAGTCCAGTTACAGGATGCTGGGATGGAGGTGGCCGTTACAGAGCCTGCGCTCCTACCCCCAAATCCCCCGGTGTCGGCGGCACCACACTCAACGCCTATCTCCACAGCTAAGCTTCCCATGCAGAGTGAGGAGGTAGCACCTGAGAAGCTAGATGATGAGCTCTTGGACATGTTATCTTGGCGGTGGGCTCAAGGGAGGCAGTCACAATAATGGTTTCTTCTACGGAATAGGATAACATTCAAACAGGTACATTAATATTACAACTATATATGTTACTACTCAGCGCATCGCGTTTTCTTTCTGTGGGAATCTCGCTTCATAGATCATTGCTTAGACCGTGCTTGGATACCTTTCCTGTACCGCCTCAATAAGAACCTGCGGCCTTGGTAGACGATTACCCTGCTCATCAAACGTTTTGATAACCTGTGGTACAACTGTAAACTCATCCTGGCTCTTATTCCACACGAACTCGAACGTGCAAGGTTGAGAAAAGAGCCAAATGCCAAGTTCTGCTGTGGAAATTGCGAGCTTGCCGAGGTGAGAGACGCGGTCGCTCTGTGAAAATGTTGTCAGAGCGTACGGGAAAAACGCGGCCGTGAAATCGGCGGCGAGGCTGCTTGCAGCTTGATCTCGGGCGGCGGTATGAGTTGGTCCTTTATTGTATGCGTCTTGGTTGTAGAGATGCGCGGTTACCATGCGCCAAGCGAACAGCGCATCCTCGGTGGCTAAGATACAATTAGGTATCCAGATGAGATACACGGGGCCCGGGGAAGATACGTACACGCGGTAGACTGGCCAACCTGTGGCTGGGTTGCCAGTAGTTTCGGTAGAAGCTCGCCCCCAGGGCGAATCGCTTGCAGTAGTTTGTAGACTAGAGCGTGGGTAATGGCCTTGCGCGAGACGCCGCGCTGCCCGAGCATGGTATCGAGTGATGCTGGTAGATAATCTGAATCATATTCCGCTAACCGAGCGAGAGTATCCTGGGTGATTTGAGGAGAAGGGGACCTAGCCCCGTAGTAGTTGTCGACGTGCAGACTGGCATGGTCGATTATTGTAAGAATCCGGCTGCGGACGGTCTCGTCGTCGGCTGGCTGGGGAATGATGGCCGCCAAGGAGAAACTGTCATTTGATTTCTCACTAGACATAGCAGCGGTGCTCACGGTTGCCCCGGACTTCGACCTCAAGCCTACGCCATGCTCGAGCTCTTTGGCCGCTGGACGTGCTCGGCGACGCCGGAAGAACAAGAATGCTAGAAGAAATGTTAGGAGTGCAGTACCAACAATGCTCCCGACAATCGCCCCCGCGAGGGTTCCATTGCTGGTTCCATTGGAAGAGGCCTGGGAGAAGGTGTCGGAGTCGGCTGTTTGTGTGCCTGAGGTCGGCCTTGTAGTCGTAGAGGCTTGTCTTGTTGACTCTGACTTTGGGGTTGTCGTCGGGGTTGTCATCAGGGTTGTCGTTGGGGTTGTCGTTGGGGGTGGTGTTGCGTCCGCAGTTTCTGTGGATGACTCGGTCTCCGTGGATGGCAGACTGCTGAGAGTGGTGGTTATTGTAGTTTCTCCCGCTGACACATAGGAACCGGCCGCATCTGGCTGGTAGGTTGTGATTATGTCGATGGCCTCCGAGCCCAGCAAGACAAAACGCGTTGTGGTTGGAATTGTAGTATCTGTGGGATAAATAGTGAACGAAGTCCCAGTTATCGGCTCGCTAGATTCGGGAACAGTTGTAGTGAAAGGGCCTTCTCCTGCCGTAGAATAATCCATTGCGGTCGGGGTTTAGTCCTGGCGAATCCCAAACTGAATATTGACACGAGTTGTTCCTCAAACACGGATTGCAAAGAGAATTGGAGGGAAGCTAGGTTTTAACAAAGCATCAGTTGGTGTAAGACGTACAGTTTGAAAAATACTAGTAGGTAGGTGGGCGGGACAAAACGGGACTGTTGGGCCAGCCTTTTCTGGATAGGTCTATGGGGATGGCCCCTGCAATCTAAACATGCATAAGTTGGCCAAATATCATGGACCAACACAAGTGTCTGGTTTTCCGTCATGCAATTGGCTCATTAGAAGGCACCGCCATTCTTTGTGCCTAGATGGGATTTCAGAGCAATCAAAATACACAGAGTCGGCTAGCTCATGCAGTTCCACTACCGGCCTCATATTTCGCCGTCACATCCCCTTTCTGCAAGCCGTTCATGGATGGCAAAGAAGTTGTTGTTAACAGCACCATGTCGACATGGGTAGAAGAGCGGTTTCCAGACATTGTGGTGGGGATTGATTTTGGCATGACATGCACAGGTTGTATGCCCTCGTTGACTTCTTGAGGCCATTCTTATGAAGCTGATTTCTCAGGTGTCGCCTACACGATCGGTCCGGAATGGGGTCCACCCAAAACGATCCAGCGATGGCCTGGCAAGCTGCTCAGCGAACTTGCCAACAAAGTCCCGACGAGTCTTGTTTACCGGCCAGACGGAAAGACGCCTGCAGAATGGGGATTCGGTTGCGATACGGAGGACAACGCGTCAGAGATAAAGGAATTTTTCAAGCTGCATTTGGCACCGCAGAGCGCGAGCGAGAGCGAGAGCATGGGAACGAGCATAACGAGGAAGGAAGCCCGGCGCTGGTTCCAGGATTACGTATCGTGCATTTATAAGCATGTTGTGACTCATTTTCACGGGTCTATTCCGGGATTTGAAAAGATGCGCGTAGAATTCATTTTCAGCGTGCCGACGACATGGAAAGATGTTCGCTTGATTGAGGACATACGCAGGCTGATTGCCGAGGCAATCAAGGCCGGGGCTCCTAACCACTGGGCTTGTATTGGACTCACAGAGGCTGAGGCGGCAGCGGTATATGCCTGTCGTGAGTATTATCAGGTTGGTTGGCTTCAGCATTGACGCAAAACTGGTTGAGTTGCGTTTGACATAACCCAGACCGGAGATACGATCCTGGTTTGCGACTCGGGTGGAGGGACTACGGTGAGATTGCTCCTATGGATTCGTATGTTGAATCGTGCCCTAACCGGGTTTTAGGACGTGAACGTTCTAAAACTGGCCTCCGACCATGGGGAGCCTGTGAAATTGGAGCAGCTAGGGAGTGTTGAGGGTGAGGCTGTCAACCCCTGATCTTATCGCGGCTAACCTCGTAGGACGCCCAATTGGATCGGTGTTCATTGATCGTACAATTCACAGGCTTATCGTTGAACGGCTGTCTAAAGTAAGGGATGATTTAGAGCATACACCTGAACATGTTGCCTGGAAGATGCTATCGGGTCGCTTCCAGCGGTTAAAATGCGCCTTTGGAACTGACGTCGCACGCACACCCATGATCAGCCTTGAAGTGCCCTTCTTGAAAAACTCGAGAACTGATTTACCAGTTGCTGGGATCTACGATGGTCAGATGAGTATTGAATGGTATTTGCTCCTTCCACGGGAAATTGAAATGGCGCATTTGCTAATTCCCTACCAGGGAACATATTCAGCGTTCTTTTGACAAGAAAATTGACGAAATGTGCGAGCTACTTGACGGCCAGATCCAGAACATGGAGGCAAAATATCCTCAAGATCGGATTGTAAGCCCACCATTCTACTCGGAGGCGTCGAGCTCACTCAATGCAGTCATACCTTATTCTCTCGGGTGGGTTTGGAAGCTCTCCCTACGTTAGGGAGCGTCTACATCAACGATATGCAGTTCCAGGAGTAGCGAAGCATCCCAATGTCCTCGGCCTGCAAGTGCTCATGGCGGAAGAGCCGCAGCTTGCTGTTGTCCACGGACTGCTTCTTGATCGAATCCAGCAGTTGAAACGCGGAGTGATGATGTTTGGGTCCAGACGCTCACCGGTCAGCTACGGCATTATCTGTGACCTGATATATGACCCGGAAAAGCATATAGGAGAGCCAGTCCGGCGAGATCCACGAGACAACAATCTTTATGCCATTGACCAGATTGAGTGGCTGATCATCCAGGTATTTATCGTCCAATGTCAATCCCGCTTACAGAAGTACTAACGGTCGTAGGGCCATACTGTTTCTCACACAGGTATATCAAAGGATTTTCAGCTCAAGATAAAGCCCGGCGAAGAGCATCTTCCTTGGAAAGTCCATGTCGTAATGTCCACGAACCCCCCCGATATGCTACCACAGAGCATGAGGGGTAAAGGCGCGCAGCATGTCTGTAGTTTAGACATCAGTACGGATGACGTGGATCGGAAAATGAAGAACAGAAGGTGGTATAACATGCGTCCGCGGTACTGGCGAGCTTTATTTGAGGTTCGAGTGGTCGTTGGCGCGGCGGATCTGACGTTTCAGCTATGGTCAAAAGACCAAAGGATCCGGAGTAGCCAGCATGAGCCAATCAGGGTGCGATGGGTGCCAGCGGCGGCAAATGAATGAATGCTAGGAATCAGTGGCTGCAGTCTTTTTCCTGTTCCCTTTCAAACACTGTACAAACTTCTACTTTGATTGACCCCGGTGGTTCTGTTAGTAAGTATTTTATTTTCATTTTATGCAGGGAACATGAAGCTCATGTATTATATTTTGACCAACGACTTGCTTCAAATGCTCTTGAAGGTTGAGGTATCATACCCCTTAGAGCAGACAATGTTTGACAAAGACACTATCTTGACTGTTTTGGGATAGCACGGTGAACCACTATACTAACAGAATCACCGGGGTCAACCACAGTATGCGTCTGCACCTCTTGAATGGGGTCAATTATCCTGCTGAATATGGAGATATCTAAAATTATTCTGCCAGCGTTGCTGTTGGATCGCGAGTTAGTGATTACAGAGGCCTTTAGATAGCCGTAGTTTTTTGTCCTGTTGTAGTCTCATCGAACTACAAAGGGTGCTGGTACTTTAAGTGGCTGACCTAAAGTGTTCATCATTGATGAATCTCTACCTGATAGCCGATCCCCAGGGTCGTGTAAGGATGACGGGAGAGACGAGCCCAGCTGAAGGCCAGATCGTGCAATAAGGGTGAGCCGCTCACCCTGTGTCTCACCAGTTTGCTCGCCCCATTTGCGTGATGGTACACAATGACAGCAAACAAGACTTTGCTTATTCGATTACAAGGGCAATGCTTGGAGATCACATGTATATCCTGCCAAGGCGTACAAGGCTAATCTGGCTGCCTGGATGGCAGTAGATCCCCGAGCGTTGGAGAGCTTGCAGTAACTATAAGTGGCAGACTGGTTCTTGCTGCTCTACACAAGAGATTCAGAAGGCGACAGATGATATCTGCACTGATAATCCCAGCAGAACAAATGATGGGGTGTTTACTTATCTAATGGGGGTCCAAGAGAGGCAGGTGCAGATAATAATCAAAATCAACCGGAATAATCATAAGAAGGAAGCTAATAACCCTATTTAGCTATGACATATACGGGTTCCTTTGGCAAGTAAGCATCATACCAGCACTAGCATGCTAGTTACACAGGTTTCATGCACAGCACCCTGATCAGGTTTGCATTTTCTCTGGTTCTCAAGACGAGTAATTACTAGTGGTAATGGTGAAACAAAGCAAGCGATTCTGTACAGCAAATTACTATGAATTTAGATTCAGCCGGCTCAATACCAGAGTTTACATGGAATCGTTGACATTACATTTGCGTCGTAATAGTCTGCCGTACGTGTATTTATGATCGGTGGGTGATAGACGGAATGGAACGGATACCTCTCTTATGCCGGCATTTCCACTTGACTTAACTAACCAACCAACTTTAGCATGTGAGTACGCTGGGGCCCTGAAAGTTCCTTTGATCATTGTCAGCTCAGCCCCTATATGGAAAGGTGCACCGAGGTTGCCTGGGATCTGGGGCGGGAAATGCGCCCAGCGACCGCTGCGTGACTCTATAAGGCAGTGACAGGATCCATACCCCAGCCGTGAGTGGGACCGACGGGCCAGCTGCATCGCCCAGGGGTAGGATTGGTTGGGGATCACCGGAGCTGCTAGCGGCCCGTCCTAGCAGCGTGCGACAAGCTATTCTAGTCTCAGGAGGAAAGCTGGCCCAAACGAGTAAGAGTGCTGTCACGAGGACATAGCCAATTTCACATTGATGAGGGGAAGTCATGCTGATTGGTTAAGGGGTAGATTCCACGCATCTCTCCTTGTAGCTCTATGTTCAGCCTCTCAGAGACAAATAGCTTGGGCCTGGGGAAGTATGTCGATCAGCAAACCCCGAGTTTTTTGTTATTAATTTGAAGAATATTAAGGCCAAGAGACGAGCTAAAATGCTAAGAACCTTTAATTACAAATGCCAGTTGCCGACTCCACTAATACTGAACAAGCCCGCTAATGGGTTAGCAAGTGCTCTATGCGCCAATTCTAGCGCCCTTTCTGTTTCCCCCTTACGTGCTAGCCAGGACAGGATCCAGGCTACTCAGACAGACGGCATTCCTATACTCACTGTGCCCAGGGCCGCCCCTCCAAGCTCACATGAGATTAGTATTCAGTAATCTGGCACGGCTGAAACATTCTCGGGTTAACGGATGTCTAATGAAATAGAGCTACAAGCTTACGAATGTCCGACTCTAGCAGCAAGAGCATGGTGCTATCATAATTTCTTTTGGTTCCATTACCATTGTACCTGTATGAGCCTAGTCTATGCCAATTGAGTGGTTCAATTGATATCAGTAATGCCTTCTATGTATCTATACCTATATTGAATCTACAGACGTACACCAACGGAAGTACGAGGTGATTAGTGTATTATTTATAAGAAAGGTGATCTCGATCTTTTAGAGGCGCAGGTAGCAACCGGAACACGAACCTAGTCTACAGACGCGAGGGACCATTCCTGCGGGCCAGCCCGTAGTCCCACAGCTTACACCGTAAGTACAGATTATCCTGAGCATCTTCTCGGCTATTGCGCACGTTTCCGTGGGTTGGAACACTAGCTCAACACAAAACCTACACTAGGGTCATGGAGGTTTTGAGCTGAGCCGGCTTTATCTTTGGCCCCCACCGATCTTCAAACAACCCCAGCCGTAGTTTTGAGACGAACGCATCAGAAACACAGTAGCGTGCCGTGCCGCGCAAGGAGACATAAGCGCATTAGTCCTCTTTTGGCCCTTGGCCCCATTTGCGGCACAGCAGTTGCGGCACAGCAAAGATGACAGATAAAACAATGCATTAATCGTTGCACCCCCGGGCCTGAGGAAAGGAAGATGAAAGGGGACAATTCGAGTTCTGCAGCATGATCCTCCAAAACGTTTACGTGCTTGTCTTCCTTCAATTCCTATTCCTCATTCAAGCCTTCAGTGCGGGATATACTCCTCTGCGAATGTACCATAATGCTGACAAAGACACAACTATTGCCATCAAGCGGGCCCTGGACTCCGCTAAGGGCACAACGTACACGCTCAATGAGACGAAATTGACGAAAAGTTGGGCTGACGCTACTCTATTCTCCGCTGGAATAAGGTACTCCGAAATCGTCTCGCCAATAGTTTGACACGCTAACTGACAGCCAGTCTTTAGTTCCAGTACAAATGCCTCTGTTGCTTCAGAGGATGCAACGCTAGATCTCGAGGCAGGTCTTGCAGTCGTTTGCGCAGCATGTTACATCAATGGGTCCGTCAGCGGTTTCTTAACCGTGGAGAACGAGTTCAATATTACCCAGGCCATAGATAGTGTCGCGGATGAGGTTGCAAACGTGACAGAGTCGGCAATTGATCAGCTCGAAACTTTTGTGGATGATTTAATCGGCAACGTCACTGATATTGACAGTATCTCGGATTTCGACTTTCCTGCCTGGCCGACCCTCGACCTGGACTTGGACCTCGATGATGCAGACGGGTTCCCGGATGTACATGCACAATTTGAATTCAACGACCTAGAGCTTTATGTGGAGCTGGATATCCAGTTGTCCGCCGGGGCAACATATACGTTGAACTTATTTACGTCGCAGAGTGTTGCTGGTTTCTCCATTCCTGGCCTTGAGGCAGGCGCGCTGTTCAAAGTCTCCCTGGTGCTTATCGCCCAGGCGGAAATTGACATCAGCAGTGGGTTTCATATTAAACTTGACGATGCGTTTGCGTTAGAGTTGGAACTGTTCAACAAGAATGTTTCGCAAATTTCAATGTGAGCCCCCGTGAACTCGACACTCATCCCATACGCTTCTCTTCTTCGTCGATCGAAGTCTAATCGTCTTTTCGCAGGCCCGGTGGAAGAATGGAATTTCTTCCAGTAACCATTGAAGGCCACGGTAGCCTACAAGCCCTACTCCTACTGGAGGCCAGCGTTGGGTTTGAGATTGCAAGTCCGGACTCAATCTTGGCCGACATTGCCAGTTTTAGTGCTGGAATAGGCGCTGAAGTCTTCGCTTATGTGGTCGACTTTCTCGTGCAGGCTGATGCTTCTACTAGCGACGATGCAGACTGTGCAGTCGAAGTTGTTGCCGAGTATACTCTTGCCGTGGGCGCAGCTGCGGGCGCAACTGTCGCTGTTGCTGAGTATGAATGGGGCCCTGCGCCTAGTACCACCGTTCCTATATTCTATACCACCCTGGCGAGCATTTGTGCTGGAAGCAAGACGTCTTCACCGGCTACTACTCCCGTTTTCACACTAGAAGAGCGGGACAATGATTCCGAGAAGACGACAACTACAGTGTCCACCACATCAACGTACACCATGGTGTCCTGCTCCTCAAAGGGTCTCGTCAACTGTCCTGTCCGCCTGCAGAGTACAACGTCTGTTGAGCGAGCATTGACGACAGTTCTAACTGTAGGACCAAATGTGGAAGCCACCTTCCCCGTGGATACTTTTACTACGCTGGAAGGTGCTATTTCCTTTGGGAACAATGTCCGCACTTTCGGTGCCTTGTCCGGGACGCCGGTGTCCTATGTTCCCCCGCAACCGACTTCTTCAGAAACTGGTGGTGCTGAAAGTGTTGGCTCAGCCGAGGATGGGGGCAATTCGAATAAGACTCAACTTATTATTGGCTTGAGCGTGGGACTGGGAGTTCCGGCAGTCATAGCTATAGCGTTTGGGTTATGGTATGCTTGCACCAAAGTTTCTAAATATGCAGCGACGTCTTATTTACTAACTGATTTAGGTGGTTCTTCTATAAACATAAGGGATCTCCTATCAAACAAGTTGGGGTGACAGCGGCCTCTCCAGGTCAGGAACAGGGTGCGAAACAGCCAATGACAACAGTGAGCGCTACTTGAAGAGATACTACACTTATAAGTACCTGTATATAATCAAGGTGAAGCTTTCTCTATAAGTTTTCCATTCGTAAACTGGTAGATACGACAACAGGGTGTGATCAATGAATTCGCCTCCGCTCAGCCATATTATGCCACGAATCTAGGCTGCTACTCATTTTCTAATCTTAAGATGATTACATAGGGCTTTCCTACTTTTATCTAACAAATTCTATGCCAGGGAACGAAACAGGAGGTGAGGTGATAAGTTGATTGGAACTTATATATAACGATTCTGGCGCTTATTTAAAATCCTGCGCATGGTTAAGAGACATATATAAGGGATCCGGGCGTCGGTGAGAGATAGTAGAGCCTAGTTCCCATGCCAGTATAAAAAGATGCAGGAAGTCACATCTCCTCTAGTTAGCGAAAAGCCAGTACGGCTGCATTGCCGTTCGGCAGTGAAGCCGTTGGATTAGAGGCAATAACTCAGCGGCAAGTCCTCCGAACCCCGTGTTAGGCCTAATATATAAATTCGGTTCCCGAAGCCAAGTTCAGAGATAGCTTATGTCGTCCTGCCACACACATAGCCCTGCAGATAACCCTTTATAGAACGTGAAGATTTTTGTTCCTTTTATTTATACGAACCGTGAAAGTCGCGTACTCAGAGTGCTCAAAGTCACCCAAGATGCAGTATCTGGATAACGATGCCGTTTATCAATTACTGATCAACCTCACTAAAGACGAAGCTATCGAATTCCGAAAGCTTATTGAGAAAACCTTTGAGGACTTTTCTATTAGCGGCGAGCGTCTGTACCAGCCCGATCCTAGTGCCATTACTCGCCCAAATGGCCAACGCACTCTTTTCAGGCCCTTTACTTCAGACTCGAGCGTCGGTGCCAAGCTCATTGTCGAGCCTCCTCTTAGACCCGACGGCAAGAAGGATCCATTGCATGGAATCCTAATCCTGATGAACGGACAGGGCCATCTCACGGGCATATTAGATGCCGAAGAAGTGACTGGCTACCGTACTTCCATGAATGCCATGGTGCCTTTCGCTTGGAGAACCAATGTTGAATATATTGTCATTTTTGGTGCTGGCATGCAGGCCCTTTGGCACACGCGCCTTATCCTGACCTTAAGAGGCTCTGAGGTCAAAACCATTACCTTTGCGAATCCTTCTCGGGACCGGGTGGATGCACTCATTGAAACGGTGTCCAGAGAAAACGTAGCCCGCTGGAAATCTGACTGCTCTTTTCGCTTTATCGACACCTCTGCGTTAGATTCCCAGGAACAGATTAAAACTCTCCTCAGCGCAACTGATTGCGTCTTCTGCACCACCCCTTCCCGAAAACCACTTTTCCCCGCCAGCTACTTGACTGAGCGGAGGAATAACGGCCGTCTACCTTTCATCTCGGCCGTCGGCTCCTGGCAATCGGACATGATCGAGCTGGATCCCAAATTACTGCATCATATTATCGCTGCCGATGGTGGTTACAACCCGATCAGCGGCGAGGACACGGGGGTGGTGCTGGTTGACGACCGCGACTACGCTCTTCAGAATTCAGGAGAGGCGGTTCAGAGCAAGCTCAAGGCCGAAAACATGGTTGAGCTCGGCCAGATACTTGCCCTGATGAACTGGAAGATTGGATTTGTCAACGACCAGCAGATTAAGCTGACACAGTGGTTTATCTCACAAGGCTTTGTTGTCTACAAAAGCATAGGCGTGAGCCTTACAGATCTGACGGTAAGTAATGCCATTTTGGCGCTTGCACAGAAACAGCAGCATCATTTACAGTGTACAAATGACAGAGTCGATCATATACAGTAAACTTCCTAAACATCTTACAAGAATTCTTCAGTCTATGACTTCAGAAAAGCGATTGGACAGGAACAGATCACGTCTTAATCAGTGGCAAGCGAGAGTATAAAGGACATCCCTAGAGATTATGCAGTTTCGGGCGTTTTCTGCTGTCTTGACATTTTGAACGCAGCCAACAGGGCTCTCCTGATATCGCTGCCCAGTTAAATAGACTACCAAATGTTATGGTGGCTTTGGAGAAATATTCCTTTGACTACAAACGCATTCTGTGCTGCTGATCAACGAAATAGAAAGAGTCCAGGGAAGCATTAAAAGACAAAGTGACTATCTCTAGAGAATTGAACACCAGGCAGCAAATATAGCCAATGCTTCATGCGTTCGTGTGGAGGCGCTGGCACTGTACCTCCAACATCGGGTTTGCAGCGGAACCGCTTTACACAGTCACTGTCTACGCGGATTCAGTCCGGCGAGTAGGGTACAATCTTGGAGCCCGGTCTAAACCCTCTGGTGACGGCAACCCCACGTCTTTTTACGAGAGCAGAGTTCGATACAGAGAGACTTTTTCTCCACTCGATTGATACGAGTAGGGGTCGATGGCTGATTCGAGTACACAAAGGCTATCGGCAACGTTCCCGTCGGATATGGTACCGAGTATCCGTCTTATCGCCTGGCCTCCCGAAAGAAATGCTACAGGAAATGTCGGGCAACGTGGGCAGTCCCAGCCTTCCCACTTTAAAGCACCTTATGAAGAGAGAGCATTATTTCTCAATTATGATGATATGACAGTCACAGTTTCCGATGCTGCGTCAAGAGTAAATAAATAAAAAAAAAGATTAAAAGCAACATACAGCATTTTCAACAGCAGCAGAACTTCGATAGACCTTGGTGAAAATCACTACTCCCATTGAGTTTGACCCCATGGAGTGACAAGTCTTGGAGAGTCATCATGTCGATTGCTCATCTGGAATGCAAAAAGTTGTGGGAAATGTAAGATGGATATTTCCCGGTTATGATCGATGACAACCACGACAACTTTGAATATAGGTTTCGCTGTCGGTATGCTGTATGGTACGCCTGCCATTCTCTTGTGCCAATGGCAAGATATCTATGGCGCAAATTCCGCCATAAAGCTTTCCTACTAACATTCTTTTCGTCCTTGCCTAAAGTCACAGGATTAGGCCCTAATCAGAATGCTCATCCGGCGTTACCCCCGACACACCCCTCATGCTCTGATCGGCTAACCTGCCGGTGCATAAGAATACAGTCGCCCACTGGAGCCGTCGAATTCATGATTCGGAATTTCTGGCCGTGTATGCTTTCTTTGTTCTGTACAAGGAGCGGGGTTTATGCTCTGCAAGCGCTGCGAATTGATAAATAACGATCCTCTTTTCGGCTGACAACATCAAATTTCTCGCCCAAGATATTTGTCCCCCGATTCTCAATTTCATCCCTCGTCCTCTATTACAACTGCCCGGAAAATGAAATTCGCGAGGTCCATCAATGTCATCGGCTGTCACTGCGCTGGTGAGGTTTGCGATGTGATTGTAGGAGGGGTTATGGATCCTTCAGGATGCAACTCGATGTACGAGAAGCTTGTCCATTTTCGAGACAAAGAAGATCAGATCCGTCAGCTTCTTCTGCAAGAACCGCGTGGACGTTCTGCGATGTGTCTGAATCTTGTCTTGCCCGCTTGCGACCCCAGAGCCGACGCCGGATTCTTGATCATGGAGAGCGACGAGTACCCGCCAATGTCAGGCGGGAACACCATCGCTACGACAACGGTTCTCCTTGAGACAGGCATGGTCAAGATGACCGAACCATTTACCGAAATGGTCTTGGACACACCAGCAGGACTGGTCTCCGTTACCGCTGACTGCAAGGACGGCCAGTGCAGAGCCGTCACATTCGACAATGTGCCATCGTTTGTCTTCGCTCTGGATTACCAGATCGAAGTCGCTGGACTAGGAACCATCTCTGTCGATATTGCATGGGGAGGAATGATCTACGCAGTGGTTGACGCGACCTCGCTAGGAATCCGTATAAATAACCAGAACGGCCCAAAATTGATTGAATACGGAGAGCGGATCAAGCATGCCCTTCAACAAGCTTCGTTCATCCCTGTTCACCCGGAGAACCCTAATATCAAAGGAATCAGCATCCTTGAATTTACAGAGCCCCTTGACCGCGATAAGATGGAGGCCGTCAACACAGTCGTGGTATCTCCCGGGCGATTCGACCGATGTCCCTGTGGTACGGGGAGTTGCGCAAGGATGGCTGTGCTCCACGCTCGTGGTCAGCTCGCGGTTGGTGAAAGGTTCACACACCGCAGTATTATTGGGAGCACTTTTGAGTGTCATATACGCGGAACACAGAAACTGGGAGACTATGACACGGTTCTGCCAACGGTCAAGGGGAGTGCCTTCATATATTCATTCAAACAAATGGTGCTAGACCCTGCTGATCCTTGGCCGGTGGGCTTCAGGGTCGGCGATCAATGGCATGTGGAACACAATTGATCAGGAGCTATCAATGAGACATTTTACTGGAATATTATTGCTGATGTAAAGCAACCATGTGGCGGTTACTAAAGAATATATAACGTTTTACGTTGAGAGCCTAGCAATGCCCTCCAGCAGGAACGGTGTCAAATGGATAGCTTTCTGAACTGATATATATCACCCGTCATCTATATCAGGTTATGCATCCGGAAGATGATTGGTCACATTAACAATCGGAGCATTTTAGGAATCAACCTGCCTAACGAGTCTGTAGAGACCGAACGCATGCATCTGCTGAGCATGAGTGGGAGGAGACAGGGTTGGCACGAGAACCACCCTCTTATTTTGCCCAGGATCAAAGGTCTCTACGCAATATTGGTGCCCGGCCAATCCATTCGCGACACTTAATACTGGTGAGGGTTATCCTGAAAGAAGTAAAGGTATTACTAGAGTACCTATTCTATACTATTTTCTGAACTACCTATAGTAGGAGTAGATATGTTAGGCTGTTTTGCTGGCGCCGGCTCGTACAAGTAAAGCGAATAGAAAATAACATTTAGCGGATTTGGAAGCCTTCATTACTAGTAGAAAACTATAATATCGGTAAATCGCTTGCCTGGCCAGGTGACTGGCGGAATCAGTTACAGCTCTGGGGCATTACGCAAGACGCAGCTATGACTTCATAAGACGCCTCACCCGCTGCTCCTTGTCTCTGAGACAATACGACTTTTTGCACTTCTTCATAATTAGACAGTTCAAAATGCTGAAGAATGTGTTGCGACGCAGTGCACCGCGTCTGGTGCGTCAACGCGCATCGTATGCCACCAGTGCTCTCACCCCCCAGCAAAAGCAGATTGTCAAGGCAACAATCCCAGCGCTCGAACAGCACGGCGTCACGATAACGACTCTCTTCTACAAAGAGATGCTGGAGAGGCACCCTGAGCTGAATAATATATTCAACTCCTCGCACCAAGCGACCGGCGTGCAGCCTGCCGCTCTTGCCCATGCTGTCTGGGCCTATGCTAGTAACATTGATCACCCCGAGGCTCTTGCTACTGCAGTCTCGCGCATTGGCCATAAACATGCCAGTCTGGGTGTCCGCTCGGAGCACTATCCGATCGTCGGCGAGCATCTGCTGCGGGCTATCAAGAAGGTCCTGGGCGATGCCGTGACACCGCCGGTCGCGGACGCCTGGACTGCAGCATACCAGCAGCTCGCAGACATTTTCATTTCTTTTGAAGACGACCTCTACAAGCAGGCGACCCAGACCCCCGGAGGGTGGAAGGGGTGGCGCAAGTTCGTCATCGCCGACAAGGTGAACGAGAGCGAGGAGATCATCTCCTTCCAGCTTGTTCCCCAAGATAATGGTCGCCTTCCGACGTATAAACCAGGCCAGTTTGTGAGCGTGCGCTGCTTTGTTCCAGAACTCGGCGTCTACCAGCCGCGACAGTACAGTCTGTCTGATATTCCAAATCAACGGTACTTCCAGATCTCCGTTAAGAAGGAGTTTGCGTCCGGTGCTCGTCCTGCCGGTCGTATTTCCAATGTTCTACATGAATCGCTTCCCAAGGGCTCTGAAGTCGAGATCAGCATGCCCTTTGGTGATTTTGTGCTCGATACCAATGCCACCACTCCAATTGTTCTGATGAGTGGTGGTGTTGGCTTAACACCGATGATGTCCATGCTAAAGACCGTTACCAACAATTCCAAATCGCGACCAGCCGTATTTGTGCACGCGGTGCGCAACGGTCGCGTCCACGCGATGAAGGAGACGCTGGCCAATATCATGGCTGACAATCCACAGGTGAGGAGGGCCATCTTCTATGAGCAGGAGGAGGAAGGCGACAAGCAAGGTGTGGACTATGACTATGTCGGACGCGTCGATGTATCTAAGATCAAAGACCTGGTGCTCTTGCCGGACGCAGACTACTATATCTGCGGCCCATCGCCGTTCATGAAGGCGCAGAGTGAGGCGCTGGAGGCATTGGGAGTCCGCCCTGACCGCATCCATATGGAAGTCTTTGGGTCGCCGACTCCATAACCAGAGCATTCACGAAATGTTCTTGAAAAGTGACTATTTACTAATTTAGTGTCAAAGCAAGTCAGATAAATGCTACCCTCCAATTGCGAAAAGAGAATAATGGCTTGGAACGAGATGAGAGCTGGCCGTGAAAGGACAGACGAACAATTGCCACATTTGTGGTATTTGGCGCGTTCTCCTGGATGGCACCCTCTGGCGGCCGTGTGTGTGTTCTCACGTTTGTTATCATTAATGTCACAGTGAGCCTAGTCTCTTACACATTCCTCCATTACATCAAGGTCTACAAGGTATCGTTCATCATCGCCGGCTTATTTCTGATCGCTGACGGCGGGCCGTTGATCTTGTTCATCGACTCCACGTCGTCAACGGGCGCCATTTACGGCTGCATGGTGTTCGTCGCGGTGGGTGCTGTGCTGGACTGTCGATGGTGACCGGATATACCGTTGCCACGTTGACCCGAAGCAGGAAGACATCGGCGCCGGACTCAGGACGCAGAATCTCTCACAGATCGGTAGCCAGGTATATGCGCTCGTTGTTTCCGGGCAGATATACCAGTCCGAGGTGATTCAGAACATCCTTGTGGCCCTGGCTGATAGTGGCATTCCCCAAGAGGTCATGGAGAGTGCGAAGGCCAGTACTCAGAGCACCATATTTCAGACTTTGGATGGGGAGCTGCAGGAGAGGGCGATCCAAGCAGTCATCGAGACAGTGAAGACCACCTATGTCTTGGTTCTTGTTTGCTGGAGAGGTTATGACGTTGATCGTCGCTTTGTGTATGAAGTGGGAGAAGCTGTTTGGAAAGCCTGTCGTATTGCTGCGTAGAAGATTGTCATCGAACCCTAACAAATCAGCCTCGCCCTTGTACGGCCTAGACGGAAGTCGCACGCTGAGTATATAATACTACTGAAATAACCTAGCCTAGACTAAAGCCTCCTCAGTTTTATTGTTGACGTCGCAATCATCGCTGGCGCTTCCTGTGCCCAGTCAGAAAGACATAGTGTGTTAGGCACTTGACGTCATGACCACGTATGATTATCACCAAAATAACCCCTGCAAAATGCTCCATGCATCTGTCTATTCGCCCAACCAGTCTCATCTAATTATGCAGCATATTATAATTGACCCGAACCATCTCCAGCCGCCCACCCGCGATACCGGCACCGACCAGGTCCCGCGAACCCTGCCACCAGTGAAGAACAGCAAGGTGCACCCCAGCAAACCAGGCAGCGAGAATGCGTCGATCTATTTCATCGGGAATGCCACGACCATATTGTAAGGACCTTATCCAGTATGTCATATAGTAGGCTATACTAACGGAGTACAGAGAATGGCAAGGCGTGCGTATCTTGACAGATGTGGGTTACACTACTTCCATGATATAACAAGCCTGACAAAATGCAATACCGTAGCCCAACTTCCTCCACGCTGGCGACCACCTTCACCTTGGACCCGGGTTAACGTCAACCCGGAAACACAACCCGGCGGTTGAGCTGCAGGAGCTGCCGCGCGTTGATTTAGTCCTGCTGTCACATTATCACGAGTGCGTGCTCATCTCCTTTGATTTAGATACCAGCCAACTAACTACAAAGCTAGGGACCATTTTGACCGCAAAGTTGAAGCATCCCTACGGCGTAACCTACCCATCGTGACAACAAGCCATGCGAAGTCTGTCTTGACCTCTAGAGGCCCAGACTCATTTACGAATGTCTATGACCTGGACCCTTTCCACCAAATGATGATCAACTTTGCGACCAAGATAGAGGCAAAGGACCAAGATATGCCAAGCCTGCGGGTAACGGGGATGCCCGGGAAGCACGCTCCTTTGGGCAAGGCAATGGAGAGTCTGAACGATATCGTCGGGGCAGTATACAGTTTTCTATCCATTTTACTTGTCTGAATAATGCTTACAATGCCAGATTCCTCCAACAAATGGCTGGATTCTAGAGCTTGGCTACGGGCATAGCGCGGACGGATTCAAAGCGGGCTACCGGGTCTACATCTCGGGCGATACCTTGATGTTTGATGAGCTCAACGAGATCCCGAGGTTATACGGAGAGCATAATATTGACCTGATGATAATCCATCTAGGTGCTACCATGGTACCGTCACCTTCGCTAGCACCATTCGCTCTGATGGTCACGATGAACGCGAAACAGGGGGTAGAGCTGATGCAGCTGGTCAGGCCGGACATCACTATTCCAGTTCACTTCGATGACTATGATGTCATGTCGGAGTCGCTGGAGGACTTCAAGGCGGCTGTTGCAAACGCAGGCTTGGGCGGTGGTGTCGTGTACCTGGATCGGGGGGAGGGAGTACCGCTTTTCCGTAAGGCGTTAGCTCAACCCTTGATCAAAGCTACAATCAACATATATATCCCAGTTTTATAGGCAGTATTTTACTAGTAAAAAAAAGTTTGAAGGCGCACCGACGAGACGGCCGCGATTCACCAGCCGGTACAAAGTGATTTGATAAAGGGACGGCGGTCTGTGCTACGAGCATCGCTAGCTAGGTACTGTCGCTGGGGATATAATGGTAACGCTAGAGATTCAAGCGGGATATAATCTATTCACAAGGAACCAGGAGTAGCTTACTTAGGATTGCTATTACTATTTGCCCTCGTTTACTGCTTGTGTTCCATAACCATCGATGTTGCTTGTGGGATCCGCTATTTGGAGTCTCGGACGAACTTAAATGCTCCACGGTTGAATGTACGGTATTGGTAAAGGTCTAAAATATAAGCATACTCATAATTAGTCCATTCATCATCAGTGTACCTCTACCACAATTCATCCTCCTGACGGAATGGATCTGCAATAGTCCTCGCGTTCTCATTGAGCTCATCAGTGCCCTCAATATGGGACAGCTGCGACCACTTGAGATCCTTCCCATCCAGCAGCTTCTATAGTTGGATGTCGAAGGCATTGTCTGTCAAACTCTTTACCTGGATCTTCAGGCCATTTCAACCCATTTATGCACAACGCCTCGAGATTAGGCGGTAAATTGTCGACAAGGGAAAGCGCCTCGTTGACCTGATCAACCCCGGTACATCGCTCAAAGTAATAGAGGAGATGAATGCGCAAGCTGAGCTTCTTGAATTGCGGGAGACTGCGGAGGGAAACGGGAGCCGAGGCAGCTTCGTGAGAAATACAGTGCTCGCTATGCTGTTGTTCGGACGATTGCATCGGACTGTGACTCATGAAGAACACATCATCCTCAAAGAGATGCCGCCCTAATGAAAGGTCAGACGTCTGCGCTAGTGATGTCTGCTTCTCAGTATCTACATCCAGATGTTCCTGGCGGTTGCGGAAGGCAAAGGGAGACCGAAAGACGTGGTCTGGACTGAATATGCGTAGTGAGTCGTCCATTGAGGCTCATCCACGGATAGCGTAGGCGAAATGCTTCCGATTTCTTGGCTGACCCAATTGAAAGCATATTCAGAGGCCGGAACGGCGGGATTCACGGCAAATGATCTGGATGGCTTGTGGCCATGGCGGCAGAAAGTCAAAGTCTTTAGATATGGAGCAACGGATTCCAGTAATACAGCAAGCCCCTGGGCCAGGAATGGCGTTCTAGGATCGTGGTGGCTCTCATGCCATCAGATCGGTCACACCCGGCAAGAAAAGGTATAAATATACCCCATGGAATCTAGATCCTGTAAGAGGATATTGAAGACCTTATTGTGGTCTTCAGGAGACATGAATCCAGAGTTCTGAATTGCATATTTGAGTCGTTCAAGAGCCAACGCTTTGAGGGACCTCTATGGAGGACGCACTGTGTATGTTAGCACATATACGGAATCCAGAGATGGGGACCGTTTCAGCTCTAGGTGGAGCAGGCATAATCCAAGAGCGGGAGTCTGTAAAGTTGACCGAAGCATCTTGAAAGCGATAGCGGAGTCTAAAATCTCGCGAAGCTTGACTAGTCAATACTTGCGGCGGGTTAGCATGTCACAGAGGCGGTTCGATCGACGTGATTGCAGACTCAGTGATGCGATATCGACAGTGGTAGAGAGGAAAGATATGATACGGACGAGTATCTCGTCCGAAAGAGTATTGAGACACATGGCTAAGATAGCACCAATGGATCGGTGACAAAAATCGGTGGATGCCTGAGAATGTTGGGAAGAGGAGCCGGAGGGAGCGTAGTTAATAGGGCAGGAAAGCACATGACTTTGAATCTCATAACGTAGATACTCGCATTTCACCCAGCTTCTTAGCGAGTGGCTATTGGATTAGGCAAATCTCTGCATTATTGGCTGACCCTATTAGAAGAGGTGGACTCGACCGTAACATCAAACATATATCCGTTTACGGTCTAGTCATACAGGAGGAGAAGACTGAGGAGTTATTTTCTTCCACCGCAACGTAAGTACTATAAAGTTTCCAATGGCTGAAAAAGTTTATAGATGAAAAGGCTGGGACGCTCAGTTGGCCTGCCATCAACCACTCGTATATGCAAGTATAATCCTTCCGTTACTACTCTTTGGCTCCGTCAGAGGCGGTGGATCGTTCGAAAAGTCGACTGACGCATCCGACTGGAGCCCACTAATATCAAGGGTAACGATAGTGTCGACTGGTTGTGGATCTGCCGAGCATGTTGCAATGGCCGTCATGCCATGTTGGAATCAACTCTTGTCCATCAGACCAAGGCATTGCCCGTCAGCCTTATAATAGGGTTCTTTTGCATACTGTGTCTCTGGACTAATACACCTGAATAATGAAATCCCGGGTCAGTCGGTATTCACTTGTCATCACCTCCATGACCAAGAAGTCATCGCAGAGTTCAAAGTCTGTTGCTTGCTTGTATTTTCTGCGAGCCTCTGAGGTATAATCAGGCTGCTTTGGTCGCGAGGCCCAGGTCGAAACAATATTGGTGACACCGTTCCACCAACTTCGCCCGCTGGCAGCTAAGGGCAGCAACCTGAGCAGGGCCTGTTTATTTTCTGCCTGATAGTGCTCTATCAGCTGTGCCAGCTCTGCGTACCTCATTCTCGTTTTATCACCTTGCTCCTCTTCTCCAATCCAACCAAGGAATACAAGGAATATAACATCTGGATCCGCCCCTAACCTTAGGTAATTTTCAATCGTCCGCCATTTGTATACTCTACTAACGCTGCTCCCTGCGATTACCGCCAACCAAGCGGTTATGGTGGACTTTTTTATCTCATTGCTGTCCTGGTGCCAGGCTGTTGTGATGGAGTTTGGCGTTACTCCTTTCTCCATAAAATATGGCAAACATTCTTCAGCATTCTCCTCATTTCCTGACAAAGACACGGAAATGAGAGCATCAACCAGGTTATCGTGCCCCCATCGTGCTGTTGGGAACTCCGTGATTCGCTGTAATAGGTATGGGAGGGTTGATGGAGTGTACCAGGCCAGAAAGTTCAAGGTCGAAAAGGAACATTCTTTGTTTCTGGATTCCCGGTATATGATTTTAGATCGACTTCTTAAAGTACCGTAGTTAGCGCCAGTGACTGTATATGGTTGAAAGATTGATATTCCTGATCGGTTGCTGGTCTGAGTTTGTATGGAGGAATGCAAGAGCTGTTTATAGCCGTCAAATATTTTCTCAATCTCCTCGCAGTAACGGGTTGGCAAGACCGTCTTATCGCTGCTTAACCAATCTAAGGTCTCTATGATGACATCCAGGTTAGTGAAATATGGTGCCCAGCCCGCATATGGCGCTGTATAAAAGTCCATGGAGTAGGAAAACTTGACTTCCGCCAAAGCTATTCGTATGTAGGTCTCGAAGTCTGGGGCTTTCTTATCATGCCACCGAGCCAGCAAATAGTCTCGAAATGTACGGTGGATGAAGTATATCCTGCTCCTAAAGAATGCATGAGTTTTGGAGCCGATTCGAGCCCTTGAAAGCTGGATCTCCAACATTCCGCGCGTTGAAGCTGCGACCTGCTTTTCTATTCGATCCAAGCGCTGGTTGATTTCGACATTGGAATAACAGCGCATGGTCTTACTGAAAGGAAAATCTGGGTTCTCGAGAGCCTTTATCCAGGAGAACGAAAGGGCATTGAGAGTATAAAATGGACTATGAGCGGCGAATAGGAGAAACTTTTCTGTTTGCTCTCGAGTCAGTGGGTCGATTTTGTCCAGCATCTGATCGAATAGACTGTCCAGACTTCGGGGCCTGGCACGCAGCAGATCTTGCAGCTGTTTGATGGTGTAGATCTGCAACTTTGAGCACAGTGAATCTACAACCAAGTAGGCCCATAAAAAGACACCCTCTGCCAGAGCCACCACCTTCTTAGCCAGGGTCAGAAGGTTGAAGTGTGCAGAACAATCAGACGGAGAAGTCCTGCAAAAGCTAGTCATCGTATACTCTAAAATATCACCTTTTGTATGCTCGTGTAGCGGTAGAGTTCTTTCAGGGTCGTTGAAGGCTTGCATGTATTCATGATGAGGGCGAGCGCTGCAAATAACTTTAATATTTCCTTGAGAGCCCCAATTTTGAATCTCCTTGACCAACTCAGCTTTCTCACGGCTATCACCCTCATATTCATCAAGGCCATCGATAAACAGACAGAGCCTGTACTGACCATAGCTCAGAATCCGGATCAACTTGGCCATGGCTTTCTTGAGCGAAGGCAGTCTGACTTCCTCCCAGTCAGATAAACCAGATGTATGCTCGAAAACCTCAAGGACCATCTCGGGGCCTTGCCTGAGTGCTTGATATAGAATCGACCGGTAGAGGCCTTCAAGGGATTTCTGCAAATTATTTCCAGCGCTCCAGAGAAAGACAGCAACAGATATCAAGCGGCAGCTTCCAGCCCACTTGTTTAAGCACCGTCTTACAGGCGCATTCTCAGGGTCTGCAATGTATTTCATAAGCGTAGACTTCCCCGATCCTGCTTTTCCATATATGAAAAATACAGAATTCTCATTAAGAAGAAACTGCTTGAAACTGCTTGCAGATTTTTGCCGCAGAGCTCTTTCTTCTTCAAAAGCATCCTGAAGACAAGAAAAACATACGTCACTTTCTCGATCTTCAAGATTGGCGTCATCTTCGTCTTGTTCCCCACTTGGGCTTGGTGCGCCAGTGTCCAGTGCCTCTTCATTATTCGTACTGTGTTCGTTGAGCTGTACCCGTTCTTGCAATACAATATCTGCGGTTTCCTCGGCGCGATCGAGAGCAGAATTCGTCGCAAAATTGGGCAAATAGTTTTCCTGTGTGGCCATATGGATCGAACTGTGAGGCTTTGATCCCTCACTACATTTACACAGTTCATCCTCTCCGATAAACCAACGGTATGTATCACCTACTGCTAGGCAGATATGGTCGTCTCTGTGAAAAATCCCCTCGAAGTATAACGCACGAAGGATTTCAGTCTGGCCCGGCATCTTATTGTTGCTTGATTTCGAAGTCGCTAGCGGTTCCCGAGTGTTTTGCATGACTTCATGACCTGCATCCAAGCTGGAAGAAGCAGCATTGATAATGTTCATTGCCTCCAAACGCTGAATAAGGTCCCTTAAAAGCTTTTGTTGCGCTTGCATCTGTGTATCGTGTTGATCTCCTAGGTTGATAGATTGCTGCTCGATACGCTTCAGGTATTCCTTGATCGGCGACTGCTCATTACTGGAGATGGTTACACACTGACACGACGAATGCGAAGTGAAGAATAGCTTACTATAGCATAATATTGAGACGCAGAATGATCTGCGCTCGATACACGCCGAGCCGTCTCTCAATTGAGGAAAGTTTCTTCTCCTGTACTGTACTCTTCCACGCCGCACGAACGCTAGACCATAAGCGACCATCATTCTTGGATTTGAGCTTAGAGAGCATTTTCGTCAGCTCCGCCGACAGGTCCCTGCACTGGCCAGCGAGTTTAACAAGCTCAGCTTCATGCTTGGTATTGCCATTAAGGTTAGTAATGAGTCCACCAGTTACATTTCTCAACTCCTCGACCGTCAAGTTCAAGTGCGCATTTTCTTTAGTTAGGCCAGTCGTAGAGCTTGCCACCTCGTGCATTCTTCCGCATACATTAGCACCGAATTCGACAAATTGCAGGATAGCTGCCGCAAGGCTGATTGCTGACGCTGGGTCCATAGTGTGTAATAGAATCGAGAAGTCCGAATTAAGACCCTCTAAGGCGCTATACTGGCTGTTGCTTATCCTAGCTTGAATGATCGTTTCCGGGGTCCGTGGCAGCAGGTATAGGTATGTAAAATCTCACCGCAAAAAGCTCCCAGCTCCTGGGGCCTCCGGGGGCGGTGGGTTGCCTATATAGCTGACAAGGACGAGGCTGTGCGCTCAAGCTCGCATCTGGTGGACAACGATTGGCCTGACGCACATCTCACCTGTGCCCTCATCCCCAAATGGTTAGTCGACGCTACGATCCTATCGGGTTATTTCAGGCAGGGGTGCCTGAGGGCTTCAAGCCTTTTGCATAGAAGCAAGTCTGTTGGGCCTCAGCGATGATTCGGTTGTTGGATGGAGACTCGTTCTCATTGCAGTCCCTCGTCTGACCTCGAATTGTCCCATTTAGACGCCACGATATATTGGCATCGAGTTAATCTACTCTGCATGAGCGTCGAAAGTATACCTATTTCCCCATTGCTGGCTTCCACTAAAGCCGCAGACAGGCGAGTTTGTATGCGACACATAACCCCTTCATTTTTCCTCTTGATCACGATTTGCCGATGCACACGCGTCGTTTCCGTCTGTGGGTGATGGTCAATGTAGATAGGTATGCGAGAACTAGAATAACTTGATCTGACACATCTAGCCTTCTGCTGATTTAGTAAAGATGTCTATTAAGCATCAAGCAAAATCAAGCAGCATAAGTAGGAAACCAGAGATTGATAATTAAAATAGAGACAATATTATATCGGTAATAAACCATGCACAAGGCTTGGAGGTCTCAAGACTTGTTGACCTAGAACAAAACTTGTGGGGTGATAACCAAGTCCACTCTTTTCATAGGCCTATCTAGCATCTCATTGGGCGATGAACTCGGTACCACTAATCCAATATTGTGTCTCCTGACCCCTAACTTGATTGACAAATCGCTCCAATCGGGGTCGATAAGAAACCAGTAAGGCTCACCAGGAAAATCCGCGAACTCCCCTCCGGCCTCTTCATTCAACAGACCGGCCAATGTATTCGAATGTAGCCCATTCGTATTGATGGTAACATAGTTTCAACTTTTTGCGGATCCCCTGAGCATTTTGCAAAGATTCCGTACCATGTTGGAATCGACTTTTCCATCTAATTTAGCTCTCGTCAAGCCAATGTCTGAATCAAAATCTCCTGCAGTGTGCCACTTGCGTGAAATGATGTTGATTACAGCGACCCCAGATGCGAGCGAGTATTGCATATTTTGTCTAGATTCTGGATGTTCCATGGTGGACTGGCAATCTGTAGCTGAATCTTGATGTCAGTGCAGATATGCGGGAGGCACGCGTGGACTTCGGCATGGTGAAAGGTCTCTAAGGTGTGTCCTGTGCCGACTGAAATAGGGACCATGTTAAGCAAGTAGTGCTTGTAGATGGCCTCTTATTGGCTAAGTTTTAAGAAAAGGGTGCCTTGTGTAAGGAACTGATAATAAGTCACCATTCTTATAGCAGTAATTCTCTGTAGTAGACTTGTTATACCATGAATCAGGCCAGGTTTTGGGCATAGCTGATCCACCCGTCCTAAAGGGCGTACTGAAAGCTAGAAACGACCAGGTCCCACCTTAGGTGTAGTTCTTATGGTCTAAGAACACATCCCTGCCCCCTCAGCTGGGTTAATTAGGTTATTGTCCACAAAGTAGAGATAATTCCAATAGTCTGCCTGTGTCCCCTCGCCATTCACTGTCGCGTTGCCCGAGAACTTGGCTGTCCAGTAAGCACTTCCGCGGGCATATTGCGAAAATGCATACAAGCCTGTGTTCAAAGCTTTTTGTCGACCCGAAATGGTATTTTTGATTTCCGCCTGGATCGACCACTCGCCTATAAACACAGGGAATTTCCCGTCTCCTGATGCAGCCGCAGCATCCTGGCAAATGTACTCGGTAATATTAGCCCCGGAGGAGCTCCGACCGGCGAAGTAGTAGTTATGGACGTCCATTACGATATTGGCATCGGAGGGTAACTTGGACGACCAGAAGGATTCACCGCGGAAGGAGCCTTGAAACATGATAGGAATCTTCGGATTGATGGCTCTGACCTTGGTATTGACGGCAAGAATATATTTTAGGACCCAGTCAGCGCCGCTATCAGTAAGGGCGAGCGGAAAGCCGAACTGGGTAATGTCATCAACCGGTTCGTTAATGGGTGCGATGGTATAGGAGGAGGGGCTGCCCGACTGGTTCTGCACATAGTCGAGCACGGCGTCGATGGCTTCCAAGGAGTAATCAAGAGCGGTTTGGTTATTGAACCAGCCAAAGTGGCCAGAAGCTTCGCCGAAAGGCATGCCATTGACGCCACCAGGGAGTGAATGCACGTCAATGATAATGTGCATTTTATACTTGGTAATAGCGTATGTGGCAATGGTTTTAAGAAAGTTGATCTGGTTGCCACTGTAGAGCTGCGATCCCGGAACCTTGACCCAGGCAGCGTAGGTGGTTGGGATACGTAGGGTATTGATGCCCGCACCAGCCAGCTTGTCAATGTCCCCGGGAGTGATATAGGTCGCATACTGGCGCTCCAGAATAGGGCCACACTGACTGCCTTGGTTGGCACAGAGACCCCATTCGTCCTCCGCGCCCTTGGAGTTTTCTGCCCACCATGTTGTGTCAATGGTGGATTCCTGGCAAAGCCAGCCTCCCAGATTCACGCCATTGGCTTTGTAATTGGACCAATTGAGGTACTGGGCCATGGAGCCCCCAAGGAATAGCAAAATGAGTGCAAAGCTCATTTTCAAAGACAAAGATAAGCTAGAATGTCATTGTTGTGTGTTGCCATTGCTCTCGCAGTGGGCGAACGTCTGGTTTTTATATTGGGCCTTCTAAACAACCACCTGCCGCAGTCCATACCCACCAGGCTTCGCCAAGAATAAGCAGACCCTGAAACTAATTCGCATATGCGGAGATGAGGATTAAAGCGGGGTTGATGCGTCGCACTGAGGGAGCTGGCCGGGGTTATGCAAATGCCGGCTTCATGCCTGACGCCCCTGGAAGCCATCCACCTGAAGGGTGTTGAAGAAAAGAGTCCACTTCCCGAGCAGGGTTATTCATTGCCAGGAACAACTGCATGTGTCTCAGAAATCAATACACCGAGATTCTCAACTCATATTCGCTCCACATGCCGAATCCAGCTCGTATTCATTCAACACGTCCTCAGAATCCCATTGTTTCAAGTTTGGTCTCATACTTTTTAACTTTTTGGGTCCGTCTTGAGAAATGCACCATTTCTAAGCCATCCACTGCACCTCAATACAGCGTTCAAGTAATGGTGTGGTGGGCTGATGTCTGTCTACAGCTTCTTCATGTTTGTGGTCTTCTGAGATCGTGCTAGGACGAGAGAGCTGACGTACTCCTATAAGAATGCCAATGTGACGATATACATCCAACCTTCTAGATGTAGGAAGATGGATATCACTCACTAGCTGGATGGAGGGCTGCAAGTCCATTAATCGGTCCAACCGCAACCCATCACGAACGACCGCCTCTTGTTCAAGCCGCCAACGAGACAGACGGGGTGATTGAGCGCGTGAACGTCACTTTTGACGATGTGTCTGGTGAAGAAAGAGCTCTCAATGGATTGCGCAGTATCGTAAATCTGCACGTGCAAGTCTAACGCAAGGCTGGGCTCTATATTCTTCTCAGCAATTAAATTGTGCGGACAGGTCTGGGATCCTTTCAGTTATGGAGTCCAGACCAAAGCTCGTTCCAAAACGGTCCATCAGGGGTATAATCCAACCAGGAGAGTTTAGAGAGGGTTCCTGGGGGCTTCAGGTTTGCATAGAAACAGTCTGTCGCACGTCAGCGACACTTTGGTGGCTGGATGGGGACTCGTTCTTGTGGGAGTCCCTCGTCTGATCTCGAATTGTCTCCACTTAGACACCATGATACAATCGCATCGCTATAAAGGTACCATGAATCAGCATCTAAAATTCTCAAAACTATTGAATTGTATACCACTTGTTCATCGTTAGCTTCGACCAAAGTCGGAGAGCGGCAAGTCCGTATGTGACACGAGACCTTTGCAGATTTTCCCTTGATACTGAGTCTCCAATGCACAAGCGTCGTTTGCGCCTATGAGGAACGATCAATAACATAGATAGGTACGCGGGAACTAGATCAATTTGACCTGACAAATCTGGCTTTTGGTGGTTGAATAGGCGCATTCATGGGAATGAACAGAGATATGTATTAAGTATCAGGTGAGATAAAGCGTCATAAGTGGGAAAAGAAACCAAAGCTAGGCAATAGAGATGGGATGAATTCATGAACAACAAACGGGGCATACGGATTGGAGCTCTTAAGACTTCTTGACCTGGAATGAACTTGTGGGCCGACGGCCGAGTCCACTCTTTTCATAAGCCATATCTAGCATCTTCATTTGGGCAATGGAGTCGGCACCACTAATCCAATGTTGCGTCTCCCCACCCTTGACTCGATTGACAAATTGCTCCAACTGGTGTCGATAAGACATCCAGAAAGGCTCACCGGGAAGATCCGCGAATTCCCCTCCAGCCTCTTTGAAGGTGTAGGCCTTATGGTAGGTTGTTTGCTCCCATCTACGGATAACCTTGCTTGTATCTCGGTCCCGGATCTGGTAGACGTCTTTGATATCGATACGATGCCAGAAGATCCCATGCACAAAGCCGTGGAGGGTAAGCTGGCGCTGTTGAACTTTGACTTGGGTTTGAGGGAGAGTCTCATCTGCGACAATGACTTCTTTTTGGGTCACGGTGACATGCGAAGGAGTCCAGTACGTGGGCCCCTTCAGCGTACTTGAAGCCTCTCCAATAGCACCGTTGGGGAATCGGAACGTCGCATGAAAGTCATAATCGCACTTATCGTGGATCCCGTCCGTGTATGCGTGCACCTCGCAACTGAGACACTCCTCAGGCTCAGCGTCAAAGGCCATCCGAAGCGCAGCCATGTTGTAAGTGCCCATCGCCATCATGCTCCCACCCGAGAGGTTGTAGTTGAAGTGGATGTCATCCTTACTGGTCCCCCACCACGGGATCATCGAGACTGCGTTGACATGCTCTATATTAGCCGGATCGATTAATGAGCGGAAGTAGGACCACGCCGGGAAGAAGCGACTGTGAAATGCCTCGAGAATGACAGGACCATTTGGCTGCGACAACTCTGGGAGGTTGAAGAGGATCTCCGCCTCGGTCGCGTTGGACACTGATGGCTTCTCAACCAGCACATGCTTACCGGCCCGAATGGCCCGGACAGCCCATTCAAAATGTAGGCCGTTAGGCAGCGGAATGAAAACACAGTCGATGTTGGGATCGTTGAGAATGTCTTGGCTTGTCAGCGGACAATTCATTGGGGTTAGTGTTTGGGGGTTCTCTACCCTCATATGAATCTCTGACTTCCGGAATGGAATGGGCCTTTGCGAATTCCTCAGCCTTCTTCCGATCACGAGCCGACACTGCTTGGACGATGACTTCAGGATGAGATTTGGCCGGTGTGATCAGAGCCAGTGGTCTGAGCGGAAAGTCATTCACGTTAGGTCCGACTTCACATATGAGAGTCCGAGAGTCCTCATACGTACGCAATATTGGCCGCTCCGAGAATGCCAAACTTGAGAGCGTCTCCGCGCTTAGGAGGTGGTTGAGGTGGACTGAATGCCTGGTAGATTCGACCGACCATAGATGCTAGGGCCGCCATGATGCTACCGTAGTATGAGCAGATCTCCTCAAACAGCGAACTCTGCGCCTACGCACCTTGCTCTGCAGACGGTTAATAGCGGCGACAACCTATTTGGATGTGGAGGAGAAGAGACAGCCGCAGTAATGGATGGGAGAAAGTTGGAGGAAAAGCTGAGAGGAGGAAGCCAAGGCAGGAAGCGCCTCGTGTCTATTAACTGGCAGCGGCCCAGGGAGCTAAAACACACAAGCCTGCGATTGCGGAGACAAAAACCAACGAAACTGAAGTCCAACCAATTGGGTTAGCCAAACTACCGGTGAATTGCTGCCGGATATTTTCTGAGTCAATCACCACAGATGCCTATCCCAGGCCACGATCTTACGGGGCGCTATGTTTAGGCCTGGGATGTGCGCGGGCTGGAAGATCATAGGATCCTCGTCCGTCCTCCGTATCTAATCTCGGTTGGAAACAAGGCGTTCTTGGAGTCATGCCCGAGCGCAAGCGTGGTCGCTAGCTACCTGACCGGCTCACCTAAGTGGCTAGGCCCGCGGCGAGCAGTTAAGAGGACGGCGCTAAGAGAATGCCCACTTCTAGCGTCCACATTAGCTGCGGTATGATCTGAGCTGCGCGGATGCAGCGGAGGGACCCACCGACTCTTTCTTATGCCTCTTTTTGTGTCCTTAGTGTCGCAATGAATCGGTCTACACCTGAGGGGTATTATTAAGGCCAATAGAGCAGCGGACGTGGACAAGGAATAAGGAGCGAGCGGAGATTTGGAAACGGCGGCTGACTGATGGGTTATTCGGAGAGAAGGGAGAGACCATAATTCAGGGAGTGACTGCTATGACTAGCTGGCAACTCTTGTTCGGGCAACGTCTTTGCAGTCCCCTAGGCTGTCTCTCAGCCTAGAGTCCTTAGCGGCATATCCCTGCTGCAACCTACCATGGCTTGGTCCGCCCATCTGAATTCCCTGAGGGAATGTTACGGAGCCAGAAGACCTCGCTCAAGGATATGGTCTCGACGACGGTCCTTGATTGAGGTCTGTCAATGTCGAACCACGACGATGGGCCGGAGCGTGTGTATATAGCATGAGCGAACAAATGCGGGCACGTCAAAGTTTTGAAAATGAGACATTGTGAGCTCGCTCCACTATTGCCACCTTGTCCTCTTGTTGCGGATTGGCTGCCGTAATTACAGATTATAGCAACAGCCAATTTGGAATAGTTGGTGGGACGGACGGCGGCTCTAAGCCCAGACCCAGCGACTTTTAGCCTGTACTCTGGTATACTCCGGTAGGACTGTTAGTTCACTGGGCCCTCCAATGATATGACTCCTCTGAAACATTGAGGCCTCCAAAGCAGCACTCTCTCGATTTAGCCTAGCTTTGAAGTTAGTTAAAACCTCGAGTATAGCTATCTTTCTAGAATTCATGGTGGTATGTATCGCTAATATGGCTATTCCCAGGCCTAGCAACCCTCCAGAAAGCCTTTGGAGGTAATTAAGATATCTAAAAAGGAGTCAAAGCTCTAGATGGCCAAGTTCAGATAATCAGATGTACATGTTAACTATACAGGATACTGGATTGCGTATTTAGAGATCTCTTCTTAGCTTGGATTTACCTAATGACAGGTACATACTTGCCAAACAAGTAAGCTACTACTGACTGTCTGGCCAGTGTCTAATGCTCTTGAAAAGAGATTTGGATAAAATTGTTACCTTTATCTTGCTATGAAATGTATGTACTGGCTATCTTATAGACAAGTTATTAAAGAGCTAAATCTTCCCTGTGAAGAAACTACTAACGTTCCTTCCGGGGCATACCAGATGATACTGTCAAGCTAGGTAAGATCGTACCTTTGAGGTAGACCCACGACCTTTCGTGGAGACTATTTGGTGTACACAACTCAATACTTCTGCCCTGTCCCTATCGCACTCTCCCTCTTCTTGTATGGTGGCTAAAATAGGTATATCACTGGCATCGACTGCAACCCCCTTCGGCGACAATGATGTTTTCAATACCTTGGGCAGAAGTTGCGATGCACCCATAACGGTAGCGATAATAGTGCCACATGCATTCGGCACGTCCGTCAAGGCAACGAGTGCCCGTAATGCTCCAGCCTACCTGAAGGCTGTCCGAGTATGTATCCTTCGGTAGATACGCTCCCAGGGACTTTTCGATGCCAAACATTGCACCAGCCGACGACGGTGCCACGAATGCACATATCTCTATCAGCCCCAGTACACTCCCGCAGGCATATCCCATCTCAACATCCCGTTGCCGCTTATAACCGGCATTGCAGGTATATCAACCAGCTGCGGTACGAATATAACACTATCGCTGATTCCAGAGCGGCAAAATCCCCGCATCAAACTCGATTGTGGACAGTACAATCGATCGCATCTGCCTTCCCAGCGTTGATGGATAAGACACCGCTATGCGGTCCTGTGTCTCGGAGTGAAGTTCGCACGAACCAAAGAGATGTGACAAAAACATGGATTGCAGTCTAATCATGTTTAACCGTCGGCCGCCAAATTGGACACCAGCCTCGCTTTCCTTGAGGCACCTCCGGGCATATCACCGCTAAATCAACCGAAACCCTTTCGTCTCGAATGCGAGATTCTGGTCATCACCGCGGATAAAAATAGACCAGTGCCCGGCAGGAACAGTCCTGACGCCAGAATCTCGCATTTGTCCCAGTTACGTGATGGGCTTAGCTTGCATTGCTAAGTTGCGCCCTTGCGGACCATGCCAAGTCGCCCTTTCTTGCAGAACTTCGATCAAGTGTGCCAGAGTCTTTTATTGACGTAGCGGCTTTTAAGTTCGTAGTATCGTGGTTGAAACCTGCCTCCGCTGATATGTAACTTTAATCGTGCACAAAGTTTAAGCGAAATCCAGAGATGAAAAGAACACCGCACAGAGAAGAACAATATCCTGGCTACTTTCCTCCATCTGACGCTCCGGCTGCTTTTCTTAGCCACGAGGTCACTCAATTGTCGAACGCACTCAACAAGGGAACTCTGTGGTGGCTACTATTTGCAGGGTCTCTAGAATCCTTTGACCTGCATTGGTGGTACAATATATACCATAGACGCCTCAAAAGTTTCTCGTGAACGAGTCTAGGCTGTGCCAACACTGGAGAGGCAAATTGGGGTTGAATCGAGAGAAATGTGTATTAATTCGTCGATTAAACAATTTGTTGAGCTTCTTCCTCAAAATGCTGAGGTTGTAGTACTTGGATTAACCGCCCAAGGCGAGACGCAGCAACACGCTCTTGAGGTCATCGTCCTGTAACCACAGTACGTATGACTCTCCTGATTCGAATATCAGTCAGCACAGCACATTGGTAGGCACGTATAGATGAGCTAGATCTGTATTTTGGCACTTTCGAGCACTTAGGGTAAATGGAGATATAGTATTCTAATTTTTCCAAAAGTTGGGATTGTTCGAACATCCCAGCCCTTAAGCAGCCAATGCCGAGGTCCTCAACTCTTACTTCAAGCTCCTTGCTGGACTTGAATTTGTGTACCAGTCCTCCGTCTGGAATACGTCGTTTTAAGACGCATAGCGCAAATATCCCTTTTCTGACTCGGAACACCAGGTCCGATTTCAATGAACAGTCATCCCAAAGCAATGACCACTCTCGAGGCTTGAGCAGCGATTTCCTAGTATGCCCCCAACGACAATGACAACCATCCCCCTATTCGAACCTTGGTAAACACCGAGAAGCCATGCCAGATGACCATCTGGCTTTGCATCATCTGACTCGCAAAAATGCAGATAGGCCAATCTGAACCGCGCCAGTTACTCGCTAACGTACTCAAATTGCGGAATCGTATCCTCATCCGCATATCTTGTTAGCGGCTTCAGCGGCTCGACTGAATGTCCACCTGTCGTGTTAGATAGTATCCCCAGCAGCCGCGTCACTGACTGCAAGGATTAAGCGTTTCCAATGCCCCTAGCCCTAGGCATTCGTACTCTTGTTCGAGACATCCTGCGCAAAGTGGTCGACCAACTACGAATTGCGCGAAGAATTTCGACACCGCAAATCCGGCGTCCATGCCATTTCTCGTCGGGGCGGCGAAGTCGGTGATGGCATCTGCCATCGCTTCCGACGTGAGTGGCTCTGAGCGGATCTTGTCGCGGAAGTGTACTATGTTCTTCATAGATATACCGTGGTGAGAAGATTGAGCTCTTGTTGCTTGAAGATGGCGGTAATTCCTGCACAGCCAACAGCCTAGAGCTGTAAATAGATGTGTGAGCCTTTACTATTCATTGCGTTTGGAACTTCTCTACAAGCAGTGGTCCGATTGCTTGCGTAGATTATCCAGACGTTGAGATAACGCTGTCCCAGCAGCTGATGAATGTGGTTTCTGTGATCAGGAGCGTACCGTGGACAGCGGCGCGCTGCTGGCGCTTTCGTATATCTTGCTCGTTATGTACATCCAGCAGTTAAATGATTGAGCCATCGCTTGTCGAAAATTTCTGGAAAAATCATTAGCTAAACCTGTGTAACCTGTCCCGCAAAACCCCCCAACCCGCCAAGGATCGGGTTTAGTTGACTTTCGAAAGAATCTATGAGTGTTTAAATATTTTGGGCTGACCCAGCCGGTAAGGTAAACCGCTGGGTTGCCAAAGAGATCGAATAAGTAACTTACCGTATCTATATTACAGGTTACAGTGAATCTACTATATCATTTTTCAGTACAGTATCTTATAAAAACAATGTAGATCACTCCTACATAGGTATTTGCATATTTAGATTATATGTGTGGGCAGCCCATCCCCGCATGGGCAGATCGGTTGAGCCTTAAAATCCGGCCCGACCCGTGATTAACTAGTTGTATCATAGACCCACTACGTCGACCAGCTACCACCTCGGCAGAGATCCAAAGTGATCTGCGGCGCATGCGATCAGCGTACTTCATCTGCAAAAATTTCTGTTATGCAGTAACCATGTAACCGTCGTGAGCGTAAACTTATATATGCAATGATTCTGGTACATTAGTGGGCTGAGCTGAAAAACAACATCTTATGTATTTCATACCAGGGGGTGGATGGTGGATCCATCGCATTCCTCTTGCAGGTCAAGGCCAGCAATGGATTACCTGAATATTGGCGCAGAGGTATACGATTAGACAAACCAGACACGAAGTCCTCGGTTGGTTTCCATGCCTGATGCTGGTTCTGTCTGAAAGTGACATAGGATTCTCGAAGCCTATGCTATATTGAACCACTAACAACATATATGTCCAGTATATAATGTCATTGATGAACTATGCACAATTGAGTGAAGGGTGGATATAACGTCCAATATCTGGATTGAGCTGACCTTCTGGTAAACTGTGGTGGCACGATGGTACTCGATAAGAGCGGAAGGCATACTGACGTCAAGCTCACAATGGCCGAGCTCAGCTGTATATCGTTGACAGCATAAGAATTACATAGATATATCGTGTTCGACTGGCATTGGAGAACCTTCTCTGCTAAATCAGAGCATATCACGAGCTGCGTGGAGAATGGCACCAATTGAGGTCATCACTACCATACAGGCTTTAACTAATGTTTTGATATGTAGAGAAGTAATATAAAGAAATACATTTACTATCGGTGCAGAGTTTACGACAGAATTTGCACAGCTCTCAGGGTGTGGGACCATCCTTCCCAATTTTGCACTCGATATGAGATTCTTTCTGCTAGTCCTAGGCCTGATCGCCTCCTGGGCACTTGCAGAGCTTCAGGTGCCGCTGGGGGATCCTCCTTGTTATAAAACCAAGAAATATACCGTGAAAACACAAATTGGATTATGTTGAGAGTTGAGAAGAGTCACAGTGAAGTTTCATCAGGAAAAGGTAGGAGTACTACCAACGACATCACATATGTGGGTAGGCTTACCATGAAGAGCGCGAACACAGCCTGGGGCTCCGTCGCTCTAGTGGCAAGTGCATTACTTGTTTGCGAAGATCGGTGTTCAAGGGATAAGCCATGGTGATGATGGCGCCTAGGGGATTGACTGTGGACGTGATGGCTTCGATAATCTGTATTTTTTGAAACGTGTGTAGCATTGCTGAGAGCAGCCAATTGTCCTGAGAGAATACTTGCCAGATCCTCAAACGTTGTACCGTTTAGACGCGCAAATGCCTGAATAATATTGTGCTTAAAAGTCTGATTCTCGTAAGTGGACCAATAGGCGTTTGGAACTGGCACTGAGGAAAGGCCAAGAGCATTTGTTATAAGGAAAGGTAGTATTAGAAGTAATTGTAGAGGCTTCATTGTGGCGAGCCTCAGAACCTTGGTTATTGTGGCTATGAAATGGAGCGTCTTTCAATAAGACTTAGGTAAGACTTAGACAGAATAGAGACAAACGAGAGTAAGGTGATAGTGAGACACCTGTTGTAGGGAAATGCGGGTACTTGAAGAGTGTATATAAATACCATCACTACTGGAGCCCATATACTACCACAGAGGAAAGCCGCGCAAAAGCCCTTGATACTGTCTAGGATGGTCCGGTGACCTGAAATATCCCTCATGTCCACTACGACTCTAAAGGTTCCTCAATTTCGGCCTTTTTCGATGTGATAATAGTTACAGGTAGCAGACAGCTTAATATCATGACAAGAACCTAGGGCTGCTGCTAGGCCCTAGCCCGATTGGAACTACGTTAGCGCTAGTAGCCACCACACATGGTAGAGCGACATATATCAGAAATCGACGGTCCTGTTCTTGTGAACCAAGTGCTCTCATCTGTATTTTACGAGAACCCTTGGCATCGAAAACCCACCCCTTGAGCTCTTAGGGTGAGTGTGTATAATTTCCAGCCGGGAAGTTCTGACAACTGTTCCTGAGCCTCTGTGGATCACCAGGCTCGGCCCTAGCTTAGCTGCCTTGGCATCATCTTGACATTGGTCATCGCGCCTTCTAATTCTACGATAGTATGAAATACTTTCTTTGCTATTCGATACTTCTTAGTACAACTAAGTATCTGACAGGCAGCGACTCCTAGGCCATTAATTAGTAGTTGCAAGGAGTGTTACCTCCCACGGAGGAAGGCCTTAAGAGGGAATGCAGAGACTGCTGGTCCAGGGACATTCGCTTGATTTAAATAATACTGGTTCAGACAACACCGAGCACGACTCTTCGATCCTCTGGCCCATGAACTACACATCTCTTAATTAAGTATACAAGTTTTTGGAACGACTAATAAAGCCAGCACACATACGAGATGCTATCTAACCGAAGCCCAAGCGGGATTTAACCGAAGACATTTCAGAACCGTGCAGATGTAGATGGCTTCACTGGTGATCGTAACGTTCGCTTCTCGATGGATGATGATATGAGAGTGATATTTAGTAGTAATAAAATTCGTCTGAACCAAAACAAGCCATCAGAGAAATGTCTCTGGTCAAAAGGGGTGGAAACTAGGAGGCAGTAGCCCGTAGGTTTAGTTTCTAAACAGCAGTATATAATTTGGTTGTCGTCCGAAGCAGGCAGATGAATTCAAGCATACCTATCTGATCTCATCTTTCCGCGTTTGTTATCATCTTTTTAGAATCTGGTATCTGTCGTTGATCGTTCGGTTACCATGAGGCAACTTCCACTTCTTTTGCTCTGCATGATCTGGCTCCTGCTAGCCAGAGCCGTCGAGGCGCTCGACGAGGCCGGCGGAGCGGAAACGACTTTTTTCTACAAGCCTATCTGCTCGAACGCCAGCATGTCACAGATCCAGACCATCGTGTAATTACCCCTGAGTGCCCTACACAAGAAGGACAAACAGTGTGTAGTTTCGCCGACTTTGTGAAATACATTAGCACCGATGACGCCAGGGCTAAAAACAATGAAAATTGGTCCCAGCTCGCGGAAATATTTAACAATGCCGGTGACACGCCCTTAGTCGAAACATCAAGGAAGCTCCGAGAAGCGGGCTTTCACGCCGATTATGAGCAAAAAAACCTCTATCCAAGATGGAAAGACTCTCGATCCGTGACTGTCGCCCTTCGGGGAATGAGGGGCATTGCGACGGCTACCAAGAAGAATAAATACCAGGACCAAAAGCAAAAAATGATCGAGGCACTGGAATTGATGAGCGAAGTACGGCGGGCGGGCAGACAATATGAGATTTTTTATCCCCCAAGCTGGAGGGAGAAGTAGGGATGAAGTTGGAAACGAAGCCAGCAACAACGTCTGATGGGCTGGAATATACCACGTACGACGTGGACGCAACGGCGAAAAAGAACAAGGGCGTCGAGGATCTGGCGCAGAAAATCAGTACGGCGGCGGAAGAACTCCGCAAGGAGAACAGATACAACAGCAAGGACATCCCCTTCGTGATCCACCAGGGTGTCATGCGAGAGGCAAACGAATCGATCACCGAACTAAGGAAAAAGTGCCCTTAGCTTGGTCTAAATTTCCGGCGGCTTGGCTTACCTAGTGAGATAATTTCCATGGGCCCACAATGACTTTCTACCTCCTAATGCTTTCTATCATGTTCATATAATTACCGAGGCTTCTTCCTCCTTCTCAGCGTAACCCACTATTACTTCACAGAAAAATGCCCGAATTTATTGAGGTACCCTTGGGTAATAAAACCACCCCACTGAAAGTCCCCGGCCTCTATGGTCTTCCCATCAACGTGTTATGCGCTCAGGACCAATTCGCCACAGGGACAAATGAATGGTATGGTCATATTCTCACAGCCAAAGAGCTGGCAATCCTAGACCTAATCAATACACTCACTGATCGACACGATTGGAGCCACGCCGTCTTCGACCAGCAAGTTATTGCTCAATGGCGAGAAGAGGCCATTGCATCGTCGTCACTGATCAATGATAAAACGTGGGACTGGTGCTTGCAAGAGCTGCAGGACAAGGCTCGACAGTTCGACCGATACGGTCGCCTGGTCGTTTTAAACACGAGCAGTGGCGTCTGTAAAATCCGACACAGAGATCAATTCCGATTTGAATTCACAGCTGTCGAAATCGGTGGACCAATCATCGCATCAAGCCATTCGGCAGAAGTCAGAGTCAGCTGTGGTGAACCTCGTCGACCCGTCCATGTTTCCTCTTCTCTACGGGAAAACGAAGATCCTGGACGGAGGGCAACCGTGTGGAATGGACGAGCACTCCTGGTTATCATGCAGTAAAGAGGGCCCCCTCGTTTCGGAACCCCCCCAACTGGCAAAAGGGGACTCAGTTTGGTCATGGGGTAGCCGTCACAATATCTGGTCCTCGAAGTTTCGGTGGCTTCCCTGTGAAGTGGACTTCACTGGTCCTGCTGGATCTACGGACGTTCAGATTGCATCTTACATCAACAATCTCCATCCGACGAACCGTGAGATGTACTCCGCGATCGAGACCGTGATCTCCAGCAGCATCAAGCAATGGAACGAGATTTTGGTCCGTAACAAGTGGTGGAAAGCAATCCCTTTTTTCCACGGGAGTTGTACCTCGTGTCCTCGTGAGCCCATACGAATCCGCACTTACGGAGTTGAGTGGAAAGCTCAGTTCCCTGAATGGGCGAAAAAGCTGTTTCGTAAGGAAGACGAAGGCAAACTCTCTGCGGAGGAATACGAAGCTATGTGTGCCCAGGTGGAAGCATACCTTCAGGAACCGGAATCTAAGGATGAGGTTCACTGGCATCAGGTCAGAACAGTACAGATTCCGGCGGATTGGAAGGCACGCTGGGGGTTGCTCCGCACAGCTTTGACCAAGTATGGACACACGTTTGTTTTTGAGCACTCAGATCCAGCGTACTCCTACGAGGATTGGAAAGCAGGAAGAACTGGGAAGCAATCGTAGGCCCGGCACACCACGCTCACGTTTGCAGGCTGGATTATGAACTGTCGCTATTCTTTGATGCAAACCCTTGGTTGACACCCTACGAGTGGATGTATAAGCCAAAGGAAGAGGATCCTGATGCTCATCACTTCTACAAGATCGCATTGCAGGATGAGTTTCGAGAACATGGTCTCCAGGTCGTCGTCCGGATCCACGGCATCGAGCTAGGCCCTGAGACGCCATCCTTCCCCGGCGAGGAGTGGCACACCGAAGGAAATACAAATGAACGCATAGTCGCGAATTCCATATACGTAAACGATTCGGAAAACATGTCCGAACCGCAAATTAGTTTCTGGCAGAGGAGTACACGAGGGGGCCGTACCTGGGTATACGACCGAATCGGCGCCATCGAATCAGATGCCCAAGAGAGTGATCTCCCCATAGACATGTTCATGAAGCATGAACTATGGGACGTCAAGTATATTGCAAAGCTTTTCTATCTGCAAATGACGTACGATCAGGTTGCCATAACCAATGCGCTACCATACGGTGCTGGCCGTATTGCTATCACAGAGGGACCTGAACTCCAAGTTCTGAATGAAACAAAGAACAATGAGTCGTCGGCTTTACTGGATTGGGGCTGCCGTCAACGCCGTTGCTGACACGATTGCATTTCCGTTTCGTTTGATGCAAACCTTGATCACGATGTTGTGGGACCTCATCCAGATCCTTAGAATGGTGGTCCCAATCGTCCCGGATCACGCCGTACCGGCTTACAAGTAACGGAGTCGAAGGCCGCGTGACATTAATAGGTGGCCTATTGGCTGTAGTTGGGTACAAGCGTTCTGAAGGCTTCTATTGGCGAGCCAGGGAGTCAGTCGAAAGTAGTCCTGGAGAAGTACCAGAAGCTGAGTTTCTGAACGAAATCCTGAAGGAGTTACGGGAAGACTCAGTAGATGGCTTTAATCTCGCGGAACTCATGGAAGCCGATTCGTCCCAGACCCCAGCCGCGCATGAAGAATTTGACTCCGAGCAGCAATATCGAGCTTTCTTGGACGTGTTCGAACAGGCTCGCGCCATGTTACAGCAGAATGAAATGCCCAGCGGGGGGAACGCGGATGCCCAATTATGTAGACCTCAAACCAGTTGACTGTTCGTTGCAATGTTTCGATTTATCTGCATAGCTTCTTTCTTCTCGTCAATTTGCCTATTCCTCATCGTGGTTGCTTTGAATGTACGGTTGGATTCATGTTCAGCTTATCAGGTCCGTTGGCTCGAAAGCATTTTTTCGTAACCAATGCCTTCCATCTAACCAGATTTTCCGTGGAGAGTGTGGAATAGCGACCTCGTAGTAGCGCTTGTTCACCGATGATATGGTTGAATTCAAGCCTAAATTTTTTTTCGGAAAGCACTTGTTCATACTGAAAATCGCGACGAAAAGTGGTTTACTAAGTAGTTAACTTATTTGCAGCTGGAGGCCTAGTCATCAGATCTACGAGCGTGCGACATTTGTCCTGAAGTGTACGCCAGTTATCCGCGCGGGTCGCATGATTGGAAGACGATTTGCGCAGGTTACTCAACGCGCTCATTCCTGCAGCTATAGATGCCTCGAAAAGGATGACGGGGGTCTTGATTGACTTAGCAAATTACATGGCGAGCAGGCATTCGAGGGATGTATCTTAGGGAGCAGCCAGAGATGGTGTTGTTGTCAATAGGACGGTTGGACCGCCTGCTGAATTCGAGGGAGCGTGTTGGGAATGCAATCCAAGGGGAAGAGCATTGATAGGATGTGTCTTATATGGGAGCCGCAAAAGCCGCAATTTTGAGGGAGTTCAAGAGATCATTCTGCGTAGGCGCCTTGGCTGGACTGGTGAGGTAGTGCCACTTTGACTGGCTAAGTATATATTTTCGCGATGACATGGAAGAGCACGAGTTACAACGTACTTTCAAAACTCAGCTTGCGCGCGATGAGCTGGAGCGCATCATTAGGTTAGCTAAGAAGATGGCCGACTGACTCAGGGTCTTCAGTGGCAGCCAGTAATCATCCCAGCTCCTCGGCGGATATTGCTTGCTTGAAAGGCTCGTACAATCTCAGCCACTCGGCTATAGTTATCATCCTCAACTGCACGGCACAACCGCACTGAAATTTATCTGACTGGCACACTAAGCGATGCCACTCGTATTCATGGTCTGCCTTGTACTTTAGTTTGTGCTCGGGCTGTTTCTCGGCCCTAGAGCGTGTGGGAGATATATATCCACCAGTTCTCCGAGGATGTAGCTTAGTCTCGTGAAGTATCCCCGTATGCTTCAGAGCAGACCTCTGCTGTACGTCATGATAGAGAGTCTCTGTGCGGAAGCAGTGAGAGCTCTGGATCCAAGATGAAAGCGTGGGACTTGCCGCTTCTCGCGCGCTATATGCACCGTAGCGTTCCACCCGACCAACCAGCCGAAGGAACCGACAGCCCCAACGGGAACGACAACAGCAGACAACCGCACTGGGTTCGCGGAGTGCAAATCTGTACCGCAGTCTCCTTCTCCGTTCTCGTTCTCAATGTAATTCTGCTTTCAATCGCCGTAGTACGCTCCAGCCGCGATCGTGACGACCTCGATCTCCCGACCTTCGAGGTGATCTACGACGGGAGCTGTTCCGTGACGAAACGATGGGATACAGCACTGCATTTGATTATCAATATACTCAGCACAGCGATCCTTGCAGCGAGCAACTATACCATGCAGACGCTGGTGGCGCCGAGCAGAGAGGAGGTCGATGAGGAGCATAAGAATGGGCGTTGGCTCGATATTGGGACGCCGAGTACAAGGAATCTCTTAGTTGTCGGACGGTATAGGGTCTGGCTGTGGGCTGTGTTACTGGTTACGGCCACACCATTTCATCTGCTGTATGATCCTATGTCTCTCTTATCACGAATGGGAGGGTGCGAGGGAGGCTAATCGATTCCTGGTCGCAGGTACAATTCCGTCGTCTTCGGCGCACTAGCAACGAATGAGTGGAGCGTTGTTATAGCAGCAAGCGACCTCAATCCTGCAGATATGTTGAGCTATACTACGCAGGGGCTGGCAGCCTGTTTCGACGTGGTCGGAATGCCCTGGGCGGCATTCGCCGCGCACTTATCGAACGGGACCTACAAGCGAGTTGATGCAGCGGCGTGCCATGAGCTCACCACTGCAGAGCGTTCCCATGGCTTGCGAGTAGTTGTCGCGCTCTCCGATGATCTCTCTGTAGCCGACGGTGGTGACCTGGCCTTTGTGAACGCGGACAGTGACGGTGTCGTCCTCCCTCCGCCAACCCGCATCCCCGGGACACTATTCTCACAGCCGAACTGGGTGTTCACTCTACCTACCATCGACGGTACGATCAACTATGATGTAGACAACTTCACTCTGTCGGACTGTACAAGTAGAAGGAATGTGGCGAACAGCGAAACCGCCTGCGCCGATGCGGAGAGCCTCGCGACATGGCTTTATAACTGGGGCCCGCAGTGGCTGGACGATATAAATTGGTACGTTATGAGCAATCTGGCAACCCCAATAAGCGTACACGGCGATCCGCTCGCCCCTAGATGCGGGTTCGAGGAGGACTCCTGGTACAGGACGAACGCGAGCGAGTGGTATACAACGAACGACTGTCTTATCATTGAGACCGAAGATCGGTGTAAGCTCGTCTATAATCTTCCGCTCTGCTTGGTTGTTATCGGCGCAGCCATCGTCAAAGTCGCTACCATGTTTCTGGCCGCGAAGCTCGATCGCTCGCGGACAGCACCATTGTTGACCGTTGGCGACGCAGTCGCTTCCTTCATGACGCAACCTGACCCCACGACCCAAGGTCGGTGCTGGATCACCAGGCACGACGTGCGCGGGGGCACGTGGAATTCCAGTGTCCCTGTACCTACTGGGGGACGGTTACGCCCTCGCGGGCGGTGGATACGCGCTTTGAGCTTGAGACGATGGATGCTCACGCTGTTCTCGTGAGTGCTCGCTCCTGCACTTCTCGTCCGTTGGATAAGACAAACCTGACATATACAGATGCACCGCAACAATGGGAGCTGGCATCTACCTGCTCATCGTAGCTTCTATTGACCTAGGGCCCTTCAAACACTGGTGGACGGAGTACGGCTTCGGTGAGTACTCGAAGTCCAGCTACAGAGCCGTCGATCTCGAAAGTCTGGCCTCTGCTCCCGCAATTGCCTCTGTGCTTGTTGCGAACACGCCCCAGTTTGCTGTTACGATCAGCTACTACTTCTACAACAACGTGCTGACCACGCTGCTCGCCGCATCTGAGTACGACTCCTATGGCGTCAAGCGCCACGGCCTCCGCGTATCCTGGCCCAGGAAACGAACAGCACAGAGATCGACGTACTGGCTTAGTATCCCCTACAAATATAGCGTGCCGCTCCTTATCACGTACATGACACTCCACTGGACCATCTCGCAGAGTCTATTCTACGTTCAAATTATACCGTACGATGTAGATCTCGAGATAAGCGGTGATGGAGCATCGAGCTTTCTTTCCTACTCACCCATCGCCATCCTTATTTCAATTCTGCTAGGCGCGCTCATGATCGCTGGGCTACTTATGCTGGCACTCTGCAGGAGGCATAGATCTCTCCTGCCGTTAGCGGGCAGCTGCAGTGTCGTGATTAGCGCGGCGTGCCATCCAGGTGCGGATGAAACCTTGAGCACTGCGGCCTTGGGAGGAGTCATGTGGGGGGAGACAGGGACGTTTCCCGAGGGAGTGGCTGCAGACGATGGGGTTGGCCATTGTAGCTTCTGCGCAAAAGAAGTGAGGGAGCCTGATGTTCGGACGCTCTATATGTGATGCCGACACACATATTACATCATCCTCCTAGTGCCTACATAGATGTCGTGGGCTCTACAGGGTCAACGACCTGGAAAGTTGTGGATAATCACGGAAGCTTGCCGCACATATGACGGGGATTTGACTTCTCTGATCATGTCTCAGAAGGCGAAACATGTGCGACCCTTACTTAGGATATGGAAAATATACTACATATAAAGCCAGGTTTATACAACTAAGTGAAGGAGCCCACTAGAATGTCAAACCATAACAGCAGGTCAGCCATAAAGTTATCAACACATCGGGTACCAAAGAATCAAGGACCGGTCATAGAGCCTGATACCGTATCGGGTGGATTACTTGAGTCAGAATTGTCGCCTCAGGACCGAAACAGGTAACAGGTAAAGCTTCTATGGAGGCTTCTTATTGCCCTGCTAGTAAAGTCCCTTCGAACCGAGACCAGCTGAGCCTGGGTCCTCAATTGCTGGTGTCTGTTATTCAATTTATATTCCCTATATGCTCTATATATCATCACTTTCTCTCGCCTATCCTTTCGGCTCGTAATATGTAATCGGGAACTTGATGCTGCTATATTCATAATGCCAGTATTGGAAGCGCTTCTTGCTGCTCCTTATTCATCTTCGCGTCCTGAAAAGTAAAACAGTCCAGCTTAGCTTTCCCTCCATGGTTCAAGCTCTGTTTTCACTACCGCAATGGTTAGAAGATAATTTAACCTGGTAGCAAACCGCCACACCAACGGCCTGTATGCTGGCTCCGTCGTTATTCCCGCTCGTCTGCTGGGAAATGGAGTGCCCGAGCAATACATTCATGGACTCTCCGTTCAGTGGAAGAAATCAACATACTATATCAACCCGGTTAGCCGTACATTATTCCAAAAAGGAAACCGGGCGCGTATTAAAACCCCAGCGGCTGAATTTCATCAGGGGGATGTTCAGCTATTTGGTGATAGTCAACTTATGAATATGTATTGTCACATTACGGAGTGAGTTTGGTCTAGAATTCGAGAACGAGAAATATATTACAACAATAGGTACATAAACTAGCCGACCCAACGGGCCATACCTATTTCATATTATTTCAGGTGATAGACGCGCTCTTGGGGCCATGAACGACCTTTTCGAAGCTAATGCTGCCTCGAATTGCCAATAGAAGTTCTTAATAGGACCTGTTATAAACTGTTCCTTTATATAACCTGCTCTAATTCTTGCATGGGGTTCACAATACCATTTACATAATTCTGTTTATTGGTGAGAGTAGGCAGCAAGCTCCGACGTTGTCACCTATAGTGACCATAAGATGTCACCACAATGCGAAATACGGGTTTTCCAACTATAGGACATCCTTCTAGCCCCACAGGGAAAGTATTATTGCGAGGAGCACGAACGGTGATCCCTCTATTCTTCTACTGGACGAAGCGCTCCAGTATCTTAGCGAAATTGGAGGAAATACCACAGAAACTAATTTCCCGGAGTGCGTTGCTTGCCTGGTTTATCTATGCGCACCGGACTATGAGCGACTTCCGTGAAAAGGCAGACAGGATTAACATGGGCAGAGGTCACAGACATACCTGGAATGGAGCTGGAACTTCAGACGAAAACTGCCCACCGAGCTTCGCATACATCCAGCACATAAGACCGCCCGTGAAGAGAACGGCCGCTATCTCAAAGCCGCACTGGTGTTCCCTCCTGACCTTTATGATCCCATATGTGAAATCCAGCATCCGGTAGACGCTGTGCATCGTCCTCGCGGAATCCGGATTCGCATACCACCTGCGCAGCGAGTGTTCTGCGAGGTTGATGTCCTCGCTCAGCCCTGAGCGGCCGGCGAAGAGGTGCAGGTCGGAGACGTTGATATCCAAATGGATGCCAGCGAGGTAGTGCAGCAGGAGTGCCGCATCCGGGGCGGGGCCGGTCTCGCTGTTCTGGTCACGGTGGTATGAGTCCAGCCAGGCAGCTAGGCCATCGCGCAGCCACAGCTGGCGCCCCACCAAGCCATCGCCTGGCCCTGTGCCTTCTGGCCCTTGAATAAATGCCGAGTGCAGGACGATGTTCAGTGACTGTCTCCACTCGAAGATATGCGTGAAGAGGGCGTACATCAGCAAGGTCTTGCCAAAGGAATTAATGAGTGCGTATGGGGCCTCGCGCTTGGTCGCAGGATACAAGAGACATGTGTTGAGGGGGACCATGAAGTAAATTGACGGAGGGGTCGCGGGGGGACCGAGAAGTATCTTCCACGCCGCAGCGGACGGAGCCTCCCAGAAGGTTTCGCGACAGGGCAGGAGGAGGTTGACAGTTTCGGCTTTGGATATGTATGGCTGGTTGAGGAAGAGTGCTTGGAACTGGAGGTCGAATAGCTGCTCTTACCGTTAGTGGTAGCCGTATCGTGTGAGAAACGAGGGTCGAGCACTTGCATAGACTGAAAGCGCTAACCGCTTTCGCTGTCCTGATCCAGGACTGCCATGACTGTTGAAGTCTAGCTGGCACCGACAGCGAGTTTTCTGCGTCGGGGGCTAATTTCTGACGACAATTGAGCAGCCTGCATCGGCGGCACATATGCGCAATGCTCGTATCAAGGTCATCGAGTTGTCCCTGCCGCTCATATTTGTACTTATATAGGTCGACCAGTATCTCCAGGGCGGTTATATAGTCATCAAAGTTTTTTTCAGACGACTTCGGGGCAGATATTTTCACTATGGTAACAGCTTGGTTTGCGGCTTGAACTGCTTCTTTGAACGGCTCGGCAGCGAAGGCGTTTCAAACTTTATAGTGAAGACAACAGGCCAACAATAACAACCAAGACAATAAATTGTTGCCGTTAATCACTTTTGTGACCTGTCTTGCAATATCAATGCTTTTGTCTAAGCAATCCTCGCGGTGTTTGTTGGCTTCGTAATCCAGCAGCCCCTGAAGCGCCTGATCAAACAGATTATCTAGCTCCATCGAAAGTCCGGTGAATATCTGGTAGAACAGTGTGATTAGCTCTGCTGATATGCCAAAGTAGCTTAAGAATACCTTGGTTGTTGGAATTACCGTGACTGTTGCTAGATTGTGTATGGCGGGCAGTGATTGAAGACTCCGTTGTGAACGGCGGATGGCAAATCTTCGTTTCTAGGTCGGGTATACCTTGAAAATAAGGCAATATAATAGTTGTAACTTAAGAAGCTTAAGGCTATTGCAGTCTTTTATGTGCTTTTGATATAATGAGGGTGAGCAAAATCGGATTGATGGAGTGATCGGCCTGGGATTCTCTTTTATCGATCGTCACTGAGCGGCCAGCCTCAGCCTCGTCCACCACCTGCACTGCACTTCAACCCCGCCTTTAGGCACCAATCATCATCTTGTGTTGTAGAAATCATCTATAAGTGTTTATTCAGCTCTCTGGGTGATACTGTGATGTAAGCATTTCAGGGATGAGCTCACCGGGAGGAGGTGACCTCATTCAATATCTCGTTTATCACCTAGATAATACGTTAAGGCTTAGGGCTTTTACGAATACTAATCACCCGAGTTCATCAGGGAGAAAGCGTAGAAGCATGCTATGCATATTGCTAGTCTCACATATTGTTACAGACACTGAAGGCGATGTGGATGTCGTGGGCAAGTGCCACGCGGCCATGGTCCTCGTAACTCAGATCTCTGGAGAAGATGCAACAAATGACAGTACATGAAGGCGCAGATTACCCTTATAAAGACCCAAAATATTTGCAATTCTGACTGTCACATATGACTCAGCCGGTGAGCTGATGAAGCCTGGCGATCATGTAGAGAGGGACGGCTGATAATGCAACCCCTCCATTAGCTCCCTAGTACGCGTCGAGTATAACCATGTATTATAGCCTATAGGCATGCTTGGTACGCGAGGAAAGGTCGCAGCTGAGCTAGCGAAATATAGGGATATGCAGCATGCCTGAAACTTATTGGTTGATACCAGACGGAACCGGTCAAAGGTTGCCCTACAAGTGGGGGTCTTTCCCGTCTATAGCACGGGCTAACGGTCTCCCAATGGTCGTCTGCATGAATTCTAATCTATTCAGAACACCGTGCGCTGAAGGCGGACTTGGCTTCCTTAACTACGGCAATGCCAACTGAGCTTTGCGTTTGTAGGCTACTATAAAGAGCAGACCCCGCCAGCAGTTAGACTCACTAAAGTTTGCATATTATCAAGCTTCTACAAACACCGCACCATGCCAGAGTCGCAAACGTATCACCTCCATCCTTATGGATGGGAAGATGACCCAGAACAGGAACGCTTCAAGCTTTCGACGCTTGACTACCTCTCTGCCTGCACCTACAACATGTATGCACTCTTTTTTCGCCTCGACGAGTCACTCAGCAGCACCGCGGTAGACGCCCTAAAAGCCGGTCTCGAGCGAACACTCTCCCAAGCCCGGCACCTCTGCGGAACAATAGAGAAAGACCCTGATGGCGGGCACTCCTTCACGAAGAAAAAGGACAGCACGGTCAAGTTTGTCGTGCAGTGGGTCGACAAAGACCCAGCGTACCCATCTATCGACGAGATCGAAGCGACTCACTTCTCCGCCGTACGACTAGGTGACCTGAAGCGCTGGAGTGTCCAGCCTATGACATACGGGGAGAAATCTGAAGCCCATCCAGACGCCAGCCCTGCCGTCGCTGCTTACAAGGCGAATTTCGTCCGGGGCGGTCTTGTCTTTATCATGCACCACCACCACTACGCGAACGACGTCATGGGCTGGGCCGGTCTCACGCATCAACTGGCGGAGAACTGCTACGCAGTACTAAATCATACGCCCTTTCCCCTGTGGGACCCGGCGAACCTCGACGTCAGCCGCCTCACGAAACCCGATCCGGCGGAGGAGGATAAAGTCGATGGGCCTACTCCGCCACAACCCACTGAAGACCAGTTACCCGGGATAGCGCTTTTGTTCCATCTTCCGAAAAGCAAAGCTGCAGAGCTGAAGAGGCTCGCTACACCGAAGGCGGCAGATGGGAGCTGGATTTCGACGTACGACGCCTTCTCGGCGTTTATTCTTCGGACGCTGACGCGTCTGCGTGCGCCAGTTTACAAACTGGACACCTCCAAACCTCTCTTCTGGGCTGAGGCCGTCGACATGAGACGTCGCATGCATAGCCCTCCAGTCCCTGCCAGGTTACAAGGAAATGTCATGTCTGCAGCCATGAACATTAATGCACCCGCTGAAATCACACATCCTACCATCGCGGATATCATCTCTCATGCCAACCCAGACGGCGAGGCAGAATGGCCGCTCTGGAGACTTGCATCTTATATCCGACAACTGACGAACAGCGTTACTCAGGAAAGGCTCGATGCGGTGCTGACTATGGTCTCACGGGTGCGCGACAAAGCGGCCCTGAAACTCCGCATCGATTGCCAGCCACTGATGAGTATTCTGCAGACGGACCACCGAGACGCGAACGTTTCACAGGCGGATTTTGGATTTGCGCGGCCGATCACTTATAGGCATTTGCTAGACTTTGTAACCCCCGGGTTGATTATCATCTACCCGCCGAGGGTGGGCAGTGGTCCGCACGGGGACGATGAGGGGTGCGAGTTCTCGATTGTTTATGAACGGGAACTCTCGCAGACTCTTATTGACGACCCTCAGTGGAATGCATACTTTGAGTTCCGCGGTGTTGACGCGGTTGATATTTCTTCGGCACCGGAGGCACCGGAATATAGATACCCGTCCCAGCATCTCTATGTTGACGGGAGTTATGGCTATATGTAGTTGAAACTATTCAGTAAAACATTGACAAACTCCCTTTTTAAAGCGTGAACCTCTAATTTCCTCAGAAACCCCAACATCTCAATCACAGTCTCCCTTCTTCACCCACTTCTCATCAACCCCTTAGCCAGAAGTATAATACCCCACCAATCAAACCGCACTAACTTCTTCTTCCCTCATAGCTTTCTTAAACACCAGTTCGCCAACCCAACGGTATAGTTCGTCTGCTGTGCTTCACACGCCCTGCTGCAGAACATGACCCGCTCGTCGCGGTTGCGCATCGTTGATTAAGGCTTCCATCGGTCCAAAGGCGGGGACTCCATGCAAATTAACATTCAAGGGCATTGCAAAGTGAGCTGGTCGTTTTTCTGCAAAGAAGGGGGTTTGGCAAGCGAGGCATACAGCGATCGGGCGCCGTGCTCGATTTGGGCCGTGCCCTGGTGTCGCAGGACAAAAACATAGCTTCACTCCTAGCAGCAGTGGCCAATGCGGAGTGAGCTACCGATGATGGCAATCACCTTCTTCGGTTAGAGGTTTCGCAATATTGTAGGGTTGAGAGTATTGCTTACCGAGAGGCCATGAAAGACACGGCATGATACTGATTGCAAGTACAGCTGGAGCTAGAGCTACCCCTCAGAGTTACATGCCGGAGAACAATGCCCGGCCACATGGGTGAACAATCCACAAGGAGCACACCCCGTCCCCCGCCTCTCGATATCGGTAGGAGGCGCCTGCTCACAGGGTCGGTTTGAACAATATGCAAACTCACGCCACTCAGTCCTAAGCACAGATTAGCTACCAATACGTTCCAAAAAGTCAGTAATTGTAGCCTCTGGAGAGAATAATTGGGGGCCCTGGGAGCAGGAAGGTCAAGGGCCAAGTACAGCATGCAAATACTCCGTCTATGAGCTGATTAGGGTGAAGGGCGTGGATAATATCTGTGTCCATTGGCAGCCTCCCCAAATATCAAATCGATTGGGTATGTTGCAAGGTAGAATTTCTGAAGGCGATAACCCGCCGATTGGTCAGTAGAATTATATGCATAATTAGACTTTGACATAACCCGCGGGTTACCCGTGACAGGTCTATCTAGAGCGACGGTTTGAGTGTGGATACACTTTGAACCGGCGCGGGTTTTGGATAATTCGTTGCCAAACAGAACAAACATATTGTATAACCCTAGAAATTTGGCAGATGAGCAAATTTATGCAGTTATCATAGCCTAATATTTAGTTTTATGCAATATGGGTTCATGGCGGGCGACCCGCGGGTTGGCAAGTTCTGGGTACGGGTTTTGACCGTCGAACCAACCCATGGGTTCGGGTTCTGACCTTGGACCAGTCACGGGATTTGTCATGGTCTATGCCTATGTTACTCTTTCCGTCTTCTTATCTTCCGCTATTGCTGCCTGCTGGCTTGCATGACGGCTACTACAGTATACCAGCTACAGCACAGTCCGGGGTTCAATTAGGGCTCTTTTTGCAGTATCCGCCGCTATTTACTGCATCTAATGGTACGAAGTAGGCTGCGGGGAAGGAGGTGTTGGTCAGCTATAGGTTATACAGGGGTAGGCCTCTCACCCGTATTCGCGACATTTCTGGAACCCTATATGGATATGGATTGCAATGAACATAGAAGCTGTATTTCATGTTCAAAGAGAAGGTTAGGAAGTAATTCAGTTCTGACATAACTAGAATTCAGTTGTGCTTGAGCGGCGCAGATCACCAGACCGGATAGCGCGAGGCTGAATCTGAACACCTATTTTTATTGCAACAGATTTGGAATTGCTTGTGGCTGGGAGGCCGGGGTCGGTTCGCCCATGCACTTTTTGCAAGTATGCTCACTGATGCAACGTCACAGTGGCCATGGACACGGGCTGAGAAAGTGGCGCGCGAGCAGCGGCTATCTTTGATTTCCATCAGGGGATCACACTCAAAGTGCCTGACATCAGTGCTTCTCCCTATCAAGTCTCCGAATACAAATTGCAACGACGTGCACTGGATATTTCCATCCTTTTCTTAATTGCAACAACCCGTTCCTCAAAGTTTGATATTACTCAAGGCGACGATATATCACACACATTCAGCACAGATACCATGAACACGGATTATACCACCGAGCCAGGGCCGGACGCACGGAATGTTGACGCGCCAGGGATCTAGACCGTGTGATTGACCTCGAGAGCAGCGCGTCAACAGCTCGCTCAGCCCCAGCCCCCGCATACTACCATATTAGATGACTTCATCGAGCTCCTGACACTGTTGCGACAGGGGTTATGGTCCTCCAACCAATACAGTTCCGAGTTGCCGGTGATGCAAGCGGCTCACGGGAAAGCACCATCCACTCCGTCATAAGGCGAGTTTTCCCATGGAGGCAGGTCGATGAGATATGCGGGGTGCGTAAATCATTTAGCGCAATGTATTCGTGAGATTATCACCTTAGTACCTTTGTTCGTGGAGCTTAAGCACCATCGCGTGGTAGTCCATTAATTAAGAACCTTAAGTTCGTCATGGAGGCACTCTCTTATAGATTTTGTATAACCATTCAGAGTCCAGCTAGGAGTCCTTTTTCGCAAGCACGTGTAGGTGGCTCCAGACATCAAGAGCGAGTACGGAAACATTGTGTTTGAAGCTGGCAACAGCCCTGTATAGGAGCACGAAAAAAAAAAAAGAAACAGCAGGAATCCCGAACAAGCATGTCTTCCGGAAGGCCCTTGCCAATTCAGTGTATCAGTTTGACAGTCAAAAAAGCAATTCAAGAAATTCGCAAAACCAAGTACCCATTTCGGTGCCAGTGCCAGCAATGGTTGGTCTACACCGCCAGACGTTGCAGGGGTTCTGATCCTCTGAGCGGCGCAGCTTCAGGGGGGTGCCAATGAGCGGTTTCGCTGACTGCGGCGCAGGAGCATTATCTGAGCACCCGGGAATACCGCTCTGGCAAGACTAGCGAGGTTCCTGGATTAGATACATAACTGCGGTCGTGTCTGTTTTGTTTGTCCAGTAGTTGCGAAACTCCGTCCCAGGTAAGTAGACTTTCAGCACTGGCCAGCACTCAGCTTCAGCCTTTGAAATCAAGAGTCCGTCAAAGACAAAAGGTAAATGGCCGGCTTTCTTCTGCTTAGACCAGGGTGCGGTCACTAGGACATCCGCTAGAGTATTGGACGAAGTGGCCGAGAACTCGATGAAGAACTGCACAAGAGCGCTAATAATCAATTTGTGAAAGTCTGTGAAGACCAGCACAGCCAACACAAGAAACCTACTTAGGAGCTCTATTTTCCGGGATCCATCGTGAGAACAACACTATGGTTGTTCCGGACCAGCAGCCAGAGGACAGGATCCAGTCTCGAGTCCACTCCACTGGACCCCGAACCCCGCCGTCGAAGCACTTTGAGCATCCCCAGTTGGAATTCTCCAAATACAGAAACCCCGGGATCATGAGCACGGACGAAAAGTTGAAGATGGTCGACGACGAAGTAAGGTTAACGCTTGCTAGAGGGATCATGAATTCGGACAAGGAAAAGAGCTATCTGTATGTCTTCACCTCCCCCGAGGCAAAAGGCTATTACAAAGTTGGATGCACGAAGTCGATCGAGGAGCGAATGAAGTTTCACAAGCGATGTTACTCGGAACCTCGCCTTTCTGAGCCTTTCGAATGCCGTAATGCCAAACTTTTTGAAAAGGTGGTGCTTGCGGAATTTCTCTTGTCTCGTCGCAAGCATTCGTGCAACAGGTGCAAAAAGCGGGTGACGGAACACATAGAATGGATAGAAGCTCCGCTGCAGGATATTATCGACAGTCTTGATGCTTGGTCTAAGTACTCCAAGTGCTTATATGATTATGGCAAGGATATCGATAAAGGGCAGCTCATCCAGTTGCCCCTATTTTCGGAGGACGCGGACAGATGGAGAAAATGGGCTGTGGACGAAACCAAGAGATGGAAGGAGATTCATCAAATTCGTATGGCTCCCACTTCTGGGCAATACGTCCAGGAACGAACTTCTGAGACCAAACCCGACTCTCAATATGGCTGCGAGTTGACAGCCAAAGACGAATACTTCTTAGACTCGGTTCCAGACCTCTCCGACTCTCCAGGGTCAACTCCTGGATCAGGAGGAATTCGGGATCCGCCTACGCCGCCCACGCCAGCCACACCAACACCAGCTGGCCGTGGAATAAGGATGGATGAGTATATGCGGAAGCAAAGAGATGCATTATGGACTTCTGAGGAGGAGGACCACTCGGATTACGCCATTGCAAAGCCTATTGCCCGGCCTGTGTTCACTGATTGCCAGCAACGCCCGTCTGACAAAGGACGACGATCAAATTGCGCCGAAGATCCAGCCCTCCATGCCCCCTTGACTGAACCGTGCAGCAAGAATGACGCAGAACGAGGTACCCAGTCCAGTCTGGGGAGAAAGGGATATATGCATGGCATTTCCGATGCGGACATCAACGAAGAGAGGTGGTCATTTATGAAGGCAGTGGTGGCTGGAGTTCAAGATAGCAAAGCTCCTCAGCCACAGGTTTTCGGCACTTTATACCTCCTGAGTCTCGAATCCGCAGAGGGTCTCTACAGAGTATGCTACAGGACCGGCAACAGAAAATTTTCGCCAGGGAAAGAATGCTGTGACAGAGCTGCGCGATTTTACAACATTCCCAATTGTGTTAGCGTTAAGCAAGAGCTTCTCGCGAAGTTTAAAGTGCTGCCTCCCGATCTAGAATGCGGATGGTGCGGCGGACAACATAAAGATTGGATTAAAATCCCCGAAAGGGAAGTTACGACCAGTATTGAGCCCCCGAAAGACCCTGTGGACGGAGGACGCCCGACTGTGCCCGGTCATGACTGCGAGCTTTCGTACAGGGTGAACAAGAAGAGTGGAATAGACGCTGTGGCAGAAACGCAGAAGATCAAGACAGCTGTCGAAGATCTGCCTATCAAGATCCCACCGGCACAGGAGCCGGTTGTTGAGTATCAATCGCATGATATCCCCGACGGCAAGGCCAACAACAGTATCGGGCGATTGGGTGAAATGATAGGAAAACCTACAGTCTCGACAGAGCAGCAGGCGCCCGGACTGCTGGATTGGGGCATTGCCGCTGCGGGCAACATTTTAAGTGGATTGTTCTAGTAGTGCCGTTCAGCCTGGTTTGCTTATTTTTTCAGCCTATTGTTGCTTTTTTTTTTGTTTTTTTCTCTTATTTGTTTCTCATTAGGTCATGGGTGAATGTCCGCTAACATTATAACTAAATGTATGTTTACGCGCCTAGCCCCTTTGGTTCTGGTCAGCCTGTAGGATTTTCTCTTGCCGCAACTGAGACGTTAAACGTTATGTGGTCAACATCCGAATCGAGCAACGGTTGGGCGTTGTTCAAGCTCGACTGGTTTGAGATCGCGCTGTGTCGTTCAGAGCGGCTACAGAGATCTCAAGGTTTTTTTCTTAGGCAAGGCTGAGAAACCTTTGATGCTGAGCTGTGGCAGCCTCTACCGCGACTTCACGAGAACTTGTACAAAAGTGGTTAGTAGGCGTCTACAGAAATTTATTGCCCAGGCTCTAGCAGAACGTATTCTGCAGATTCAGCAAATCTACAGGCCACATGGAAGATAAAGCTAGAGCAGCTGCGGCACTGCATGGGCGCGCAGTTGGTTGGCGGCTGCTTTTAGACCAAGACTAAACATACAATGGTTGGTACCTATTTACCCCCGACTCAACTCTGGGAGATCGGCCTGCCGTTGTTGTAGTAGGCTAACAAGGACAGTTGATCACCAGTTGCTAAAGGCGGAGACTGGCGGTACCAGCAAGCAAGAGTACATGATGCTAAAGCAATCTAGTGCTCTTACGCCCCCGGTGGATGAGGAAATCAAGAAGGCGGATTCCTGGGCCGTTCAGGGCCGTGGACGATATCTTCAACTGGCCCAACTTCCAACACATCCCCGGAGGTGTTGCCTATTTCACATGACACCATGGTGGGGGGCTAATTCATTTTAACGCACGTCAGTTTCCGAGGAAATCGGGCGTTGAGGTTGGGAGGGACAGGGGCTAGGGAAACTTGCACAGAACAGGGACCATTAAATCCTTTTGACTGGACGAGCAAGCTTGTAAGTTTGCTCGAGAGACAGGATTAAAATAGGCATACGTATGCAATTTTTGTAGCCTCCTTGACGGGCTATCATTATTTCACGCTGAGCGTCTAGCCATACACCATTTGTAGCAGATATGGGGCAAGCTTAGGAAATGGAGGCGCCGAACATGCCTACTATTTTAAAATTGCTTCTAATTGGTTTCAACTTTTTGCGGCACAGCAACATGCATCATCCAGACATTTAGCGCCCCATAACTCCCCCACCTGCTGGCCTTCCGCGCCCCTCATACTCTACGAGGGTTATAGATAAACCAGGCTGCGTACCAAGTGGAAGTGTCTCTGACCCCGTTCTATTGTTCTCTAACTTTATCTCTAAATTTCCAATCTGTCACCTTCGGAATACACCACGAGCGGACGGACAAACAATTGCCAGCAAGACCAGTATGCCTGACGCCGCCGACGGTCCCAGGGTCCCATCGAGGAGCCGCAGTTCCTCGTATAACCCTCTCCAGGACCATGTTCTGCCATCTGTGGAGCTCACCTCGTCTTATAGCCCCTCCTCCACGGGTCAATTAACACCTACTTCCTCTATAACTGACTTGGCTGACCACGAAGATAACCAACGCGCCCTCACGCCTACAACGCAAGCTTTGTTCCAGAATTTACGTCTAAGCGAAGGAGAGATCCACGAGGCTACTCAGTCTACGCATTCTTCGTCCAACGGCCAGCAAGCGTCTGGGTTGACCCCAACCATTCTCCGGACAACATACATGGACCTCTACAATGCGACCCCCGTTCCAGAAAGTGCTCCCACAACCGGGTCTCGGGAAACGCTACAGACACCCACTTCTCCATTGGGTGGGGTGAGCTCCGGCTTACAAAACCTCATCTTAGCGGGGCCAGACGAGGCGGCAGCTGAAGTCTCAGATGAAAACAGTAGTTCCGCATCGTGGCATTATGATGGAGACCGGGATGATGACGGTGATCATATTTACAATGTTCGGGAAGAGGAGCTTCCGCGGGCTCCGATATACGATATTCGGCTTCAAAATGCACTACGGAACGTGAGAGGTCAAATCGCGGACCTCGCACAGTTTATTGGTGAGCGCGAACTGACGCATGACCCGACCAGTGACATTCATGGTTTGTATGATCAACTTCTGAGAGCGAGCCGGTTTTCGTACCCTGCAACACGGACCGTGGGGTTTATTGGTAAATCGGGAGCGGGTGAGTCGCCTTCTATCAGGGCAGACAACGGGAATATTGATTGTTTTTGGCAGGAAAGAGCAGCGTTATCAATTCTATCCTTGACGAAAATGGGCTCGCGCGTTCAGTAAGCTAACGAATAGATCTCTGTCTGGTTGATGGACGGCACTTACCGTTATGTAGAGCGGAGATGGGGCTGCCTGCACCACTGTTGTTACCGAGTTTCGCAATGTAGATGAAAGCTATCCGGATAATTATACTGTCAAAGCGGACTTCATGGACAATGCAGAGATTCGCGAGCTTTTTGAGGAACTACTGTCGAATGTCAGGAGATATTACACGGATGCCTATCGGGAAGTCACCCAAGTGGAGGAACAAGAGAATATTAGGATCGCTGCCACAAGGGCCTGGAATACCTTCCGGTCTCTATTTCCTAACCAGCCGCAACTTGACCTTGACTTCCTGTCCAGGGATGGAGAAGATGCCGCAGAGTCTATTGTGTCAACATTAGTCGAATGGGCTATAGCTAGGTTGGATAGCCAACCTGGGGGGCGCGACAGGCTCGAGCAGCCCAGGGTGGCGAATCATGCTGATGAATGCATGGACCTTTTGGATAGCCTGACGACTGATCATGGTGGCGGTGATGGAACGGCTCTATGGCCTTTTGTCAAGTTGATCAGGTTTGGAAGCGTCTTAGGTTTATCATGATATCTGTCTAATGGCGACCATCTAGGGTCTATCTACGATCACCAATTCTGCGCACTGGTTTGGTTCTGGCTGATCTTCCAGGTAATATCTTCTTAACGTTACCTCTCTCTAATCTTTTCTTTCCTTACGATATTTCTTTATTTTTTTTTTTTCTTCCTTTACAGGGGAATCTAGGCTGACATATTTTTAGGGTTTGGGGATCTAAACTACGCTCGAATACGGGCGACTGAAAGATATCTTCGTCACAGTTGTGACGAGGTGTTCATTGTCAGCACGATCGCCCGATGTACAACAGATCCATCAATAAGTGATATCATTCGCCGATGTTTGCAAGGTCAACCAACACGAATTGTTTGTACTCGGTCGGAGGCAAGTAACCTTTTCCCAACTACGGAGAATGCGGACTAAATGGCTGCAAGGATGTGGATGCTAGAGAGGCAGTAAGGACAGCCTCTGCAACAGAAGCAGTGCACATCCGCAACCTTGACCATCGGGTTAGAAACCTCGACCAGGAAATCCGGAACACGCGGGCTCTCAGACGACGATCTACTGGAAGAAGGAGTCTGAACCTGGCTGCAGAAGAAGCCAGACTAAGGTTAGTGAGCATTTCTGCTGCTAAATTAGATCGATGACCCACGATTATCGCAGTGACCAAAGAGAGGCAGCCGAGCTGGAGTAAGTTGTTCATAAACTCTTTGCACGGCTAAGTTATGCCCTGACTCACGCATTGGCTAGGCTAAAGCAGTTTCTCATCTCAAGACGGAACCAGAGAGTGACGAGCTCTTTGAAGCGCACCTATGGTGACCAAATCCGCGTCTTTTGCGTTAGCAACACGCTCTACTCCGACCACCGCACGCTGGAACCAGATCGAGCAAATGCATACATCCAGCTTAGTGGAATCAGAGACCTTCGTCGCTACTGTCAGTCTGTTCCTGCCGATGCACAGCTTCGGGCGACGGAGGGATTTCTTCAGACTCAAGTGCCCGCACTTTTGGGTTCTGTATCTCTCTGGGCCGCAGCGGGATCCGATACAGTCACTCACACCCGAGCCGAAGTCCTTCGTGGTGTTTTGAGCGATGCTGAACAGGTTCTCCAACAGGTACGGTGACTGCCTTGCCGAGTCGTGTGCCTCTTCTTTTTTCTAGCCGGGGATATTGCTGTTTTGGATAGACTTTCACAATCTAAAGAACGTCAAAACTGACATCGCTTAGAGAATTACCTCTCGTGGATCAGACATCCGCCTCTTGCAAAGTAGCCTGGAGCAACAGTTTAGAGATTTAATTACGCAGACAATCCGTGAGCAATAGATATTCCTCCTAGCTTCAACTAAGCGCCAAATTAATCCTGACGCAGGCAACTCCCGGAATGACTGGCGAGATCGAGCAGTCGCGGCGAGCAGGGACTGGGCAACCGTGAGTGCACTTGACACCAAAAGAAAATATATGTAGAACGCTATTGCTAACGAGGTGTCTTGGTGAAAGTGGCACCATTCAACATATGCCGCTTGGTGTCGCAACAATGGCACATATCAGACTCCAAAGCAGGCATACCGGTGCTGGAATGAAGAAGTCCTTAATCGGGGAAGGACTCAGCTCTCGGCCGCATGGGATACCATCCTCGATATTTTGGAAGGAGAAAAAGACGAGATTGACGAAGAAGTATCCAGATTGTTCCGAGGAATCTGCGATTCTATTGACGGTAATATCCCAAGCTTTCAGGAATGCAAGAAGCGTTGATTACGTCCAGCTAACCACACCGGCTAAAATAGAACACCTTGATATTTCACCGGAGACTTTGCGGCATCTGCTCCGAAATCTAGCAGCGCGGCAGAGATGTATTGCCCGTGCTATTCAGAATGCACTAGAAGACCTGTGCTACGCAACAGAGTACGTAGCCACCCCCTAGTTTCTATCCACGTGAGAAAATAACTATTGACTTGTAACTCTAGAAAGTGCAAACTCGACGCCATAGGCGGCCATGACAGTTCCTACATTGCGGGCGTCATGCGTCCTGTTTATATATCCTGCAGAGAGCAATACGGTACGATATTCAAAGTTAGCCGACTTCCTTTCAAAACTTCTCCCACTAATCATTGATTACTGCTTTTAACAGGTACTGGTAGCGATTCCCGCCGCAAGCAAACCATGAACCGACATCTTACATCCTCACCTTTATTTACAAACTTTTCCAGAAGTATAACCGCTGATTACGATGAGCTGATGGAGAGAACGTTCAACCCGCTTCATCAGAAACTGTGCGACGAAGTGGATAATGTGACTCGTGATTTGCAGGCTGCGGTTACCGTCGAAGGAGACGTATCCGAAGCTGGTGAGGACCCTGAACATACACGGGAAGTGCAGAGACAGGTGGAACTCATTCAGGTGGCACTGGATCACGCTCAAAGGGTTGTAAGGGAGGTTGAGCGCCAGGTGGTGGAGTCGAACTGAGTGGTAAAGGTTGTTATACTTTCGATGGATGCAGATGATACACCAGACACGAGGGAGACAAAGGGAGCCTATAGGACGTTTTATATTGGGAATCTGCCAGATATCTTGAAACTTTTCCGTGTATTGATAGCTCATGGAACCTCCAATTAATTATTGGTGTGGCTTGCAGTTTCCGGGAGCAAAACTTACATATTTCATAATATTTAAAATGCTTGGTGGATTCTTCACCCACGCATGATCGCGATGGTTCGGTTTTACAGCTCATTAAACCGGCCAAGATTGGTAGGATGACTGGAGCTTAACATCAGTATCTTTGCCTTGTAGGCAGAACTCTACGATTGTACTGGGAATGCTCCAGACGTGACCTGGAGATACCCATGTATTCGCACAGTCTATATATTTTACCATTATGCTTCGCCGTAAACTCAATGCAATGCTCACACATTAAATACGTTGTGGGAAAAGGTCTAAGGTCTCGAGTCCTCTTCGGTAAATGTTCAATAGTACCGATAGTCTAGAGTTTACGACGGATGCTTTCGTCTGGGCAGGTACATGATAAGCCTACTTGCGGGGACCTTGACGAGTCCGGTCAGTACTGGGTTATCTTAAAACTGCTGGCTGTGGTGAGGTTTGCAAAGCAAAGTCGAGAGCCGATCATCGTATTTTGTGATAGGATTCCCATGATAAAGAAGCACCTTTGTCCGAGAGTGTGCAATTATCCAGGCCTCGACCTGATATCTCCCTCGGTTCTTGCTGATTCGAGAGCTCCCAAAGGCGCACGCGATGCGTTATGGAGTTGTGAAACCATTTCTGTGTCTCTTTAGGGACAAAGCCATGCGCTGATGAACCTGATATTCCTCAGGTGGGTTTCTTTGGAATTCGCGTAGCGCCTATAACCGGCGATTTTTCGTTAGCAAATCTCAACCACGACCGTCAAATCCGCAAACAATGTGATTTACCATATGATATAATTTCTGGCTTGTTAGAGGACTGCTGGACCTTCTCCAATTTCTGGCCCCTGTCCAAAATAGATCCTCCCTGCTCCTGGCGCAAACCGTCAATCTCTGTCTTTTTTTATTCATCAATATTTGTTATGTTCTACGAGGAGAGGGGCTATTTTAGGAGCAGAGAAAGTACGCAGCGAGAGCCATTCAATTAGCGCCGGTCCTGTTGGTGAGGGCTAACCTGGTGCTCCTCGGGAGCAGCAACTACCTATAATATTAGCTTAACACCATCCATCTCCGATCAGCGCTACAATAGACCTACTAACTTTGCCTAAGCACGCAGCTCCTCGTTTTATTGGTGAAGGTATGCGGATACATAGTGACCGCGCTAGGAATCGACCGAGGTCTAGAAGGCGGTCCTCTTACCTTTTGCGCGACAAGGCCAATGTTGGAAAATGAGTCCACCCCCCAGAGTATGGACGAGTTAGTCGCTAGCACTGAGGAATCTAGTGCCAGCCTCAACGCCTTATCTTCCGCAAAAGAGGCTCGTATCCGGGTCTTGGAGGAAAACCTGCAACAGGCCACGGCGAATATCCAGAAACTAGAAGCTACAAGCGATAGGAAAACTGCGTGATGCGGATGCAGTTATATGTGGTCTTCAGGAACGGCTTGCCGTGGCTGAGGACAAGAATCAGAGATTAGAGGCTATAGTTCTCTCCAAGGGGGGAAGCACCCTAAGCTCCATGATTGCAAAATGATGCTGCATCGAGTGAAGCGGTACGAGACAATATAGCTAATCTGGGAGAGAAGATATACAATTGGGCCCAAAGACATAGTATGGCTTCCCTGGAGAATTGTTGGGGAATTACAGTAAGTGACAAGGCCTCAATCTTCGAAGAACTCAGAGGATATACTTCACAAGATAGCTGGGAAAGTTTGGTTGGAGGCATTCGATGTTCATACTCAAAAGTCCCGCCACTACTCGTGCAGGCCTTGTAGGCGAAGCGTATCTTTGAGAGAGTCTTCGCGAACCCATTTTTTGAATTTCGCAATGTCGATAGCCAAGGACGCCAACCACAACGAGATGACCTGATGAGGATCTACCGGTCCATGTTGCAGAGTAAGCCATCCTTGATCTCTTCTTGATAGCTATTGACAGAATTTCGGCGATAGTCAATGAATCTAAGGGTCACATACGGCGCTCTCAGACCCTGCTAGAGTTTTGGAGGTCGTCAGCCAATAGCCGCCTAAATTTCTTACAGGACAGGTTTTATAAAATGTCCCAAGAGTTTGCGACCAAATTCGTTTCAAGCCCGGCTGGTGGTCTTCTCCGTCGTCGTAGAAAGGCCGATGTGGTAGCCTCACGAACCATGGAGCTCGAGTACCTGTACAATACAGCTGCTTTTCTGGCATTAGCGCTGTGGACACAGCGATCACTCATTGTTTGCCAAAGCCAGGGGGATGCGCCAAACCCGCGGGTGTTCGACGTAGGCGACCCAATAGTGAGAGCACATCGGCTCCACAAACTGAACGAAGATGATCATAAGCTGGATGGAAAAGAGATTGTACTTTTGCTCAGCCAGCAGTCCTTGCCTTCGGATCTAACAATGCCGAGGATTACGACCAGTACAGAGTGTGGGGCCCAGCTGTCGTAGTTGTGGGTGAGAGATAGAAACGGAGCGGGGCGGAGCGGGTCGAAGCGGGACGAAGCGGAATGGAGCGGAGTTAGTGACACCATTAGAATTTGCCTTGGATGAGTTCGAAATCGGATAAAAGATGAAAAATTCAAACAAGTGGACTATCTGGGTAGTTACAAATATCGATCAGGTCATATGGCCACGTCTTTAACGAAAGATAATATTTCAAAGTCCTACTCTCATAATTCCGAATTTACAGCTGTTGTATAGAGACCAAGGGGCCTTTTATCGCTCAACGTTAATATGGTAATGCTAGGATTGCTCAACTAGAATGTAGAGGTTAGGACCAGAGATGCTGTATACTGATCAGTAAGGAGAGGTGCCTTTCTCAGTTCAGGAGCAAGCCCAGTCCCACACGTTCGAGTACCAATCGACCCACCAAGTAGCCGCGGTCCCGCCGGATCATTTCGCCAAACCTTACTAGCACCAATGAATCAAGGAGATTTAGAGGCTTGAATGGGTCCGACTCAGTATTACAGTGTTTCGTTTAGCGCTTTGGTCTGGGATGGAGGGCTGCGCCATCGTTGCTCGAAACGGGCAATAAAGCGGCCTTTTTACGCAGCGACCAGCAATGTAACTTCCCCTTCACTTTTCGAAACACAGTTGCCTCTTTCAATATGAGAACATTATCGGTTCAGGAGGCCCAAGCCATCATTAAAGATGTGCAAATAAGAAATGGCGGTGTCAACATCGAAGTTGTCCCTAAGGACCAACTGAAAGCGCTCAGAAATCTCCAGACACTTGCTGGGAACTCTATAGAACACGTGGCCGAAGATCTATATGATGCGGATACGCGATATATCTTCGAACTGATCCAAAATGCGGAGGATAATCGCTATGATATAGCGGAAAGAAACCAGCGCGAGCCATTTCTACATTTCACCCTGCACCAAGATCGTCTTACTGTGGACTCAAATGAGGATGGCTTTACTGAAGCCGATGTGTGCGCGATCTGTAGCATTCATCGCAGTACGAAAAAACAACAAGGCGGGTACATTGGGCACAAGGGCATTGGATTCAAGTCCGTCTTCAAAATCGCATACAAAGTCTGCATCCAGTCCGGGCCATTCTCCTTCTATTTCGAGTATCGCCGGGGAGACGGTGGACTGGCGATGATCACACCATACAACCAGGCTCCGCAGGAACTGCCTGCTTCCATACGAACTCGCATTACCCTTTGGCTTCTTGACTCGAACGACTTTTCCACAAGGGCACGCGAGCTCGAGGAGATCCCAGACACTCTTCTCCTCTTTCTCCGCAAGCTACGCAGATTGACCCTGGAGATTCCCACGTTAGAGTCACGAGTCACGTATGAGCGCGATGAAGATATGACGACCAGGTTGACAACACTGAGAAAGCAGAGCGGCGAGGCTGAGAAGAAGAAGGTCTATTATATGCAAAAGCAGACACTTACTGACCTGCCCCCTCACCAAACGCGTCAAGAGCAGCACGCGGTCGACCTCATTCTTGCTTTTCCTATAGATGAGTCGTTTAAACCAGTCATCGAGCCTCAATACGTCTATTCCTTTCTGCCTATGCGTAATGAGGGCTTCAATGTAGGTCCGATTTCTCAAGTTCTACTCTGACTTGGCACAAAAGGTGTTGTTGCTGATCGTCCCTTAGTTTCTTATACAGTCGGACTTTATCACTCAAGCAAATCGCCAGGGCGTTCATCTCTGTCCCAGGAACTATGCCATTCGCGAGGAGATATGCAATCTGTTCGTTAAGGCAGTGGAATATTTCTGCACACAAGACGCGCTGGCATATGAGTGGCTCCAGTATCTCCCTAGTGCTCACATCTACGACCGTTTCTGGGCGGAACTTCGTGATATGATCTTCGAGGAACTTAAGGAAGCGGAGGTACTTTTTTCATCCGACAACTCTGTTCTGAAACGACCCATGGACCTTCATAACCTTTCCTCGGGCCACTGCGATCAGCGTGGCAAGCCACTTTTAGAGGATCTACAGTCAGCCGTCTATTTATCACAGTCTTACTCCTGGGCTAGACATGCCGAGAACCTACGGGAACTAGGTGTCACCCGCCTGCCGACCTCGAGCTTCCTTGATCGCCTTGCACCCTATCTTCAGGGCAAACGGCCAAGGTACATGGATCCAGCTTTGGACGGCGATTGGCATACAAGAATAGCGGATTTTCTCCTCCGTTCCCTGAGGAGCAATTGCAAAAGAAGTAAGATACATGAGCGAATTATGGCAATGCCTCTTATTCCTGTATGTGGGGTTCTTACTGCAGCAGAGCTGACCAGCATATATTTCCCCGATGATGACCAAGGAAATCCTATTCCAAATGACCTGAAATATATACTCCTTGTTGAGCGACGGGCCTTAGAGAATCCTTCCCGGAAGGAGCTCTTTAAGCTGCTAGGGGTGCCCCATTGCAGGCCAGACCGTGTGATAAAAGCTATACTAAGGAGATACGATCAACATAGTGGGGTGACGTTAGACAACTCAGTCAGTCATCTACGTTACCTCTTCCACACTCTAGACAAGGACGAAGGACTCGACAGGCGCATTTTTATCATGGATAAAAATGGAATACCAGTCTACCGTGCTTACCCAACCTTCGGCGTTCGTGTAACAAAGGACGACTTGTATTTCGAGACCTTGGGTGAGTATGGTACCAGGGATTTAGCACAGCTTATAGCAGGCGGACCAACATCTCAGAATACCTCCAAGCCCGAAATCCATCTCATACACAGTACCTATATTAAGGCTGTGCCTGCGGGGACGCTCAGTCATGGATGCACTTGGGAACAGTGGCTTCAACGAGCAGCATCAGTCCGCCGTATCCCAAGGCTTAAGCACCCACAAACTGATAAATTATCAGACTTATCGGCGTACCTTGCGTGGTATCGTCCGATGACCTTGATAGCCATACTGCAGAAAGACTGGGAGGTCTATGCAGCAGAGCTCACTCCAAGCGTCATTACCCTGCTAAAGGATATGGAGGTACCTTGTCTGGATCAGTCAGAGCATTGGCTCAAATACACCTACTACCCTTCCAAGGAGATGCAGCGGCTTGTAGCCGACACAAATGTGGAGACTGATTTTCGCTACTTCCTGGATATCCCAGATAAGCTGGCAACATACGATGCTGACGGGTGGAAATTTCTGTCCAACATCGGTGTTTCATTACAGCCGACAATTGAGTTTTTCTTCGATATAATCGAATGCCTAGTCTATAAGGATGAGTTTGATCTCAAAGTTGAATCGGCCTTTTTTTACGTGTACGTGGAACTATCAATTCGGTTTGCGGATAGGCAGGATGAGCTACGGCGGTAGGTTCTGATCATTAGAGCGGTATTGAGAATAAAGAGAGCTAACGATAAGCAGTCATTTTGAGGAAGCAGATACACCTATCTGCAAACCGAAGACTGAGCAACGATCTACAAGCTTGCTCGAACTCAAAGATTGTTACTGGGACGGACACCCATGTCTTTCGAACTCACTAGCCCAATACTCTCAGTATACAAATAATCCGCACGTAGCGCATCTATTCCGAAACGTGCTTCGTATCCCTGACGCAGACCTTTTCTCATACTTGTCACAACTTGAGATTCTGCGAATGGATCAGCGAAGCATCCTCTCAAATATATCCATAAATGACCTGGGGGTGGTATATGATCTGGTTGCAAAGAATATCACCAGCCACAAGGATAGTGAATCAGTACGGTGAGGCTCCTATGGTATTTACCTCATCAATAACCTCTGCTGACAGAACGGCAGGCAGCATTTCGACCGCTTAGCTCTTATATACTTGCCAGGCGAAAGTAGATGGCTTGCACCTGCGGACTGTCTATGGACTGAGACTTCTAAGATTGGGACGCAATTCGGCATTAGTAAAGTTTACCCGGAGCTGGAAAACTTCTTCCGCTATCATCTGAAAGTAGGCACTCCGACTGCTGCCACCTATATCGAACAGCTCAGAACCTTTCTCTCTGAGAGCCCAGTGGACATTGTTGAGATCAAATCGACGCTTGACAAGATGAGATCAGTGGAGTTAAACCTCAGCAGCCGGGAGGATCTTCTTAACCTAAGAGTCTTTCCGGTTGTGATGCCGGGAGGTAGCGTGAAGATGTTGAAGCTCACGGAGACATTTTTCGTCGCAGATCGCATTGAACACAGGTCTGCCTTCCAGGGCAGAGTCCCCTTCCTAGATTTCTCTCTTAGGGAAATTAGACAGCTCCATCGATTGCTGCAGTTCCTGGGTCTGCAAGACCGATACACATCCACCGCAGTCAAGGAGAGGACAGTTGTAGAAGACCCAGCCGAAGGCCCTTCGTACACAGAGACCGGGGCCTTCCATAGCAAGTCAAGGCATATCCACAGGTAAGTCAAACATTCATCAATCAAGCGCCTGATCAGTTGCTAGAAGAGAGTGCAGATGTGTCCTTCACTACAACACAACAAACCTAGAATCACGCCCTGTGTCTGACCTGGAGCGGCTGAAAAGAGCCGCTGTATATCTGAGCGGTGGGTTCAAGACGATTCTGGAGCTACAGCTGAATGAGGTTGCAGCTACGGTGCAGAGTGACTCGGGACTAGTGCACATTAGTGGCAGTAACGACCTTCGGATCTACATTCCCAGGGACCCAAACGACCGCAAGCGCTGCTATTCCCTACACCTTCCTCAGGCATTAGTGCGCTATTTTGAGCTTCGCGACCGTGAAGCGCCATTGATGTTCCAGCTAGTCTTTCTTACACCTGAAGGTTTTATTGACGATTTGCTTGATGCACATGGGATCATCAGGAGCTCTCCTGACGTACCTGAACCACAAGATGAGGACACACAAGATCTACCAATAAGCCGCAATATTTCTGAGTTTGGAGAAACTGACATGCTTGATGATGGTACTTATACACCAAGATCGAGTTATGAATCTATCCAAGGGTCGGAGGAGAGGACTGTCAGCCACCACAGAGCCGTACTACCTACCCCTCAACCTTTCACCGTTCAGTACACCCAGGAGGTTCGTTCTAGACCAGCCGTGTTACCTGTTCTCGATCATCACTACCTGCGAGTACTCGATGATATTATCAAACTTGCCCGTCTACTCCCTTTCCACGAAGCTCTACGAAGACCCGAAACGACCGGCCAAGAAAATGTTGGTCATGAACTAGCTTTTGGAGTTAGGTCAGATGGCCAGATAGAGCACGACATTAAAATCGGTGCGGCAGGAGAATTATTTGTCTGTCTTAACTTCCAGCTCCCCTTTTGCCTGCTACGTACACTGAACATAACTGATATCTGCGACAGGTATTCGAGCTGCTCCTGAAACTATCGCTGCCAGAATTTACGTGTGCTAATTGGAGAAGCACAATTCGTAGAAAGGTGTCCAATCACCCTGAGTACCGAGACCTTCTACCCTGGAATGGCGCAGAGACGGCAGATATTGTCTACGAGGATAACTGCTCCGCCTTCACAAGAGCGCTAGTTGACGTGGGCCTTCTCCATGGTATTGACTGGCTTGATGTTACTCCTACCTATTACATCGAAGTTAAGACAACGACGGGCGACTGGTCAGATGCGTTCTTCATAAGTAGGGGCCAGTATAGACGGGTACGACCGCCTCCGTTTTCCAACCCTTTCTAGCTTCTGTATCCCTGCTCTTCTGCTTTTCTTAGTGCCACCTTCCTCTCTTATCGTTGTTCTTGCCTTCTTGTTTTCCAGCACCCATTTGATACTATACTAGGAGTGGCACTAACAAGTGATGCGTTCATAGATGGAAAACATGAAAATCGGCCGCGACCTCGACGGTCGTGCAACGGAGATCTATATCATATTCCGGGTCTACAATCTAGGCAAGGACAATATGAGGACTTGGGTCTACGTCGACCCTGCGAGTCTACGAGAGGAGGGGAAATTGCTTTTCTTTCCAGAATCTTATAAGGTTTCTCCTGGTTTGGGGGAAACGAGGAGGTTCCTTTTGTGAGGGAGATTGCCCAGAAACTCGAGTTGGACCGGATATATAGCACGCGAAGCAACTATAAAAGAATGTGAAATTCATGCCAGGTCATCGTCTTTGTGATCCTACAGAAAAACCACAAGCATTTTCTGAGGGCCCAGTCCTAATGCCGCACTTGACCCGGTCGGGTTTAAGGCCATCATACGCTTTCTCCCCGGAAGTCGTGAGATAGGCCAAATCTCACTCCGCAAGCTCCGATCGAGCTGCTGAGATGATATTCTCCTCAAAGAGGATCTGCTAGCTCACGCATCCGGCAATGATCTCAAAATCGTGCATTCTGAGAGATGCTGTGAGCGATCTGGGCGTCGAGCTGGTCATCCGTGATAGCAAGAACCTTAACTTGACCAAAGAAGCATTCTGGATATATCAGCGCACGGTGCTGGACTTTTGCCGGTTCCGACACGTTGAAATAATAGCTTCTGAAAGTGGATATGGGCTGAGTTGAGGATAAAGGAGTATATGTCCTTATATCCATGGACTGATAACAACACCAGGGTTCAGGCTTGACAATGTGCCACATTATGCAATAACAGGTGTGGCTCGTAAGGTCCTCGCACTTGTTCCGAAGCTGATTTCGTGCATTAGGAATTCGAAGAAATGCTGTACATCGGGATATACCACGTAGCAAGCACATGAGCTACCAGATTTTGAGGTATCAGGCAGTAAGTCTTTAATCTCATTAAGTGGTTTTCGAAAGCTCTTCTCAGTAATAGAAAAGCCCCTGTAAGTCCTTACTTCACGATTAGTCTATTAGTATATACACTATATATAGTAGGCACAACGATTACTGATGTCACGAGCGAGCCAGCCAGCTATATAGCCGTGATTTGTAGATCTGAGCGAAAATATTGCACAGTCTGTTGTGGATTGGATAGTTTCCTTTCGTTTTGAGACTCTTGAGGTAGACCTCTCTCGAGTGGCCCTACCACTTACGGTCTAATCTATTACGGATGCCCTTGACATGCCAAACACCACCGCGACCAACAATCCACAGCTCGTTCCGACCAAAGGCTAAGCTCACAGCAAGATTCTCCCCTCCACCAACGCGAATAGTCCCAAGGGTGAACCCGGACTCGGGGTCAATCACATCCACGCCATCCCCAGCACCACAGAAGATCCACCCGTTCCTTGAGACACGCACGCCGTCGTAAAAATACGAGATGGGATTCGAGAGCAATCGTTTGTTAGTTAAGACTTCCCCTGACTGTGAAACATCGAATGCCCATAGTTCGCGCTTGCCGTACGGGGATTTGGTGACGGGGTAGTAACTCGAGATACCCGTGTCCGGAATATAAATTACATTGCCATCAGGGGATACAGCAACACCGTTTGCGTTTCCGTTTGTGATGTGCACAGGTTTGATGCGGAAGGTGTCTCGCTTGACGAAGTAGACTGTTGGGTTTGTCGGCATTGCGAAGTCTACGATTCCCCGTCCCTGTCATCCGTTAGCGACAGCATTATCTGGATCCTGGATCCAACGTGAAGCGTACGCACCCATCCTGACTTAGAGTCCGTTAAATAGAAGTTCCCGTGTGGATCGATCTTCAAATCGTTGAATCCACCGAACGGCTGAACAAGGAAGTTATTGAGCAAAACTTCCTTTTCCAGAGTGCTCGGATTGATCTTGACCAGCTGTCCGGACTGCTTATCATCGTACCCGTCCGTAACCACATAGAGAAAACCATCGTAAACAACACACCCGTGTGCGTTGTACGTTGGTGGGTCAGTTGTGATTTTCCTCAACTCATTCGTCTTTACGTCCAGTAGATACTGCAACGAGTGCGTTCCATTCTCTCCGCCGGCCGGGCCCCATTCGACGAAGAAAAGTTGATCGGTTTCCTTAATGTAGCAAGGTGCCTCATGCGATTGGATGGCTAACTTCTGGACGTGCTCGATCGTCGCATCGGGCCCAATAATGTCGAAGAACTTCTGGTCGTAGGCAACAAAGTCCGTAGTGTTCAGGTAGGCCAGCCTAAAATTACAATCAGCTGTGTTTATTGGGATCAATTCAGAAACTCACGTCCTTGACAGATCCGGGTCAGAGATTTCACTAGTTGTCCACGTAGCTTCCAAGGCAGAGCGGTTGAACTGTCCCGGAAGAACAGCAATGGCACTGAGGGAAGCATATGCCCATCTTGCAAGAGTGCCATTCATGAACGGCGGCAGGGGGTTGATGTATGACATGATGCTGCTCACGTCGCTGCTAATAAGAAAATGGCTGCTTGTTCCTGCTCTTGTCTACTACTTATAAGGGGCACTGTATTTGTCAAACAGGGGACCCCGCAACGGCCTTTCCGGAGCTCTCCAGAATTAAGATGTGATGCAACTTGAATGGGTAAGCCCCGGAGTTCCCCGGATTGCTCCCCGCAAAATTGTCTGGCAGTTCGCCGGTACAATTTGTAATTCGTGCTCTAGACTAGGTTATTCTTCAGGCGCTTAAGCGTATCTACGGCAGACTGTTGGAGAAAACTACTATCCGTTCGGGGGTGCCTCCCGTTCGCGGACCGCTCCGTTCCGCCATCATGCGCCTTTCCGAGCCCTACTCTACTCAGCAGGTCAGGGCCGTTGGGGTTCAAACCTATAGAGACCCTCTCGACCGTATGTGACAACTAGTCATATATGGAACTTTCCTATTCTGGGTATCGGAAATGCAAGCTCCAGCTCGCCGATGCTTATGTAGAGATTTCTGTTATTTCCAGAGTTCAAAAGTTATGTCTCTTCCAACTACCCTATTACGTTAAAATGCTTATTATTCTTTATGTATTTAAACCGCTGTAAGGGGCTAGGTTGGGGCAATCAGATCTCCATCCTTCTAGATTATTGACGGCTGATGCTGGTCATTACGTCTGGCCTGACGCTCCATAAACCCTAATATTCAAATACCCTCTACGCTATCTAGGCATCAGGCTCTGAAAGTCGGACTAGCTTGGGTAAAGCCATGCCTTCTCGATTTGCCAATGCCATCTTTACATCAGCTTCTCGTTGCTCTGCCATGAGAGGAAGGACCTTGTCAGCCAGGCCGCGCGGCAGCACGACCATGCCGTTCAGATCACCAATCAAGTAGTCTCCCGGACTGATCGTAAGCAGCTGCTCCTACGTCTGCAGCTGGACCGGTACGTTCACTCCTACAACTTTGACCGCACCATATGGGGGCGCTGTGCCGATATCACGGGCGAAACCCTGCAAAGTCTTTATTAGCATCACTCGCTGCCTATACTCGTCAGGATGACCAGCATGGTAATTGAGTGCCCGGTGCTCCTAAAGTCTCGAAACCTTCCGTCAATTACAGATTCAGCAACTTTGCTTGCCTGCGCGCGCGTCGACATCAGCCCGCCGTAGACTGCGTTTGGCGTCTTGGGGGAAGAGATGAACACAACCGCCCCTTCAGGGATCGCGTCAGTCCAAGGATATTAGCATTAAAACAACCATAGAATGCTACATGAAACATTATCAGGAAGTATACATAGTGCGAATTATGCTTCGGGGCTGGATCGTTCAACGGGGCATATTTGACCGTGTATGCAGGCCCGACGATCTTCGTTGTGCCCAGCTAACGTTTTGGCGACCAGAGTGTAAGGCCAGGCAAAAATCCCCCATGGGGGTGGTTGAAGTTTGCACAGTGCATCGGAGACATTGCATTTGGTATTATGAGCATAGTGTATTCAGACCAGATTATATGTAATCCTGTTCCAGAACTTACGTGCTGTACTCTTGCAATGCCCGGAAAACGGAATCCAGGGATTCGCTCATGGTGGCTGCTGACATAAATTCTTCTTATCAATGATCCAATAGTCCGTCAAAAAGAACATCATTTGGGGCGACCTTGTGAGACTAAAGTACACTAGATTCGTGATTGGGTCGCAGTCGCCGTGGGTGAGAACCGGCCAGGGCCCGTGGCGAGTCTCCGGGGAAACTCACCGGCAATTCCATTTATTTTGTATCGAGATAAGCAGAGAAAGCAAGATTCGCTTGCCAGTGACACACACGATGGAAAAGGCTACAGTCTACATCTTGGACCCCTACCACGAGGACGCCGTGGCTCTTCTCGAATCCACCGAATGGATTGACGTGGTTCTCTGGACCGACCCCCACAAAGTCGACTGGCATCGGCACGCAGATGGAGTGCTAATCCGGTCAGAAACGCTTCTGCAGGCTCCTGACTTCAATCAAGCGAAGCGCCTTCGAGCTGTTGTCAAACAATGTGTAGGCGTCGACAATATCGACCTTGCGGCCGCGAAAGATACGGGTGTCGCGGTGCATAACACACCTGGTCTGAATAGCGAGTCTGTTGCTGAGTTTACACTGGATCTTGCGCTTCCACTAAGCAGACGGATCGTCGAAACTGATCATTTGCTGCGTAAAGGGGAAAGGGTAGTTCGCAGCCAGACGCTGGGACTGAGTCTCTTTCGCAAAACAGTCGGCGTGGTCGGAATGGGAAATATCGGAAAGATATCAGCAAAGAAATGGATTGGAGCCTGCAAGGCGAAGATTATCGGTTATGATCCATTTGCCCCGATGGACGTGTGGGATCAGGATCAAATTCTACACACCAGGGCATCAACGCTGGATGAGCTGCTCAAAGAGTCAGACGTCGTTTTGCTCCATCTACCACTGCTTCCGAACACACGGGAGCTCATCGGATTACGAGAGCTTGAGTTGATGAAAGAGACGGCCATTCTGGTCAACGCAGCCAGGGGCGGCATTGTGGACGAGAAAGCCCTGCTGGACGCTCTGAAGAAGAAGACGATCTGGGGCGCAGCTCTCGACGCTTTAGAGGTCGAACCACCCACGCTTGAGGTATATGGCGATATCTTTCGGTTAAGGAATGTGATTATCACCCTGTAATATGAGCAGTCAGAAAATGTATTTTCGTTCTGAAAATGGCCCCTGGATTGTGGATTCCGACTACTGCCGTATATTGTAGTTGTAGGACTTTCCCCGGCGAGTTTCCGGTGACGAGCGAAATGGATTGTCGAATATATATAGCCATTAGTATACCATGAATCCTACTGTCGCTGTGACAAGTCTAGGTTTCACTCCAGTACACTAGCTCTTCAAGTCAAGAAAATGGCCACTTCCAATGTCGTGCGCGTCCCCTCCTCGTCGGCGCACTCCTTCGTAACCGCAGTGCTAGCGAAGTACCACATTCCTCCCGACCGCGCCGACCTCATCACCGACTCCCTCGTACTGGCGGATCTTCGCGGCGTGGATACCTATGGCATCAACCGCCTAGGCGGGTATGTTGAACGGATTAAGCACCATGTTCTCGACCCGAATCCATCCCTGAGCTTCGAACAGAAGACATGCCCCCCTTGATGCTAAAAACACCTTCGGTTTTGTGGCTGCATCTCTTGCCATCGATAAAGGCGTGGAGATGGCGCAGAGGTACGGCGTCGGTGTTGTCGCTGTGAAACACAGTAATCATTACGGGATGGCTGCGACGTATCTCCTACGGGCGATGAAGAAAGGATGCGCGGTAATGGCATTCACCAATGCAACGCGCAGTATGCCGCCCTGGGATGCGAAGGAGCCTCTTCTAGGCACGAGTCCGTTTGCTGTTGGCGTTCCTGGTGGCCAAACAGGGGACTTCGTGCTCGACATGTCACCAAGTGTCGCTGCGGAAGATTCGCAAGGCAGCGCGTCGAGGGGAGAAGATCCCGGAGGGATATGCCCTGGATGGGGAGGGGAGACCAACGACCGATCCCGAGGCTGCCTTAGCTGGCGGGGTTGTCTTGCCTATTGGCGGCCCCAAGGGCAGTGGATTAGCGTTGATGATGGATCTGTTCGGGGGTTTGATATCTGGTGCGGCATTTGCTGGAGGAGTGAATGATCAGTACAAGAATCTGGAGGAACCACAGAACGTCGGCCACTGGTTCTTGGTGTTTCAACCGGAAATCTTCCTGAAAGGTGGATCGGCGGAGCTGAAGGAGAGGATGGACATCCTGCTTGAGCGAGTTCGGCAATGTGAGAGGGCAGCTGGTGTGGAGCGGATCTATACCAGTGGTGAGATCGAGGCGGAGATCGAGGCGAAACGACGGGCTGAGGGCATTCATCTTTTCTTTCTTTCTGTTCTCTAACTAAGTCCATGAGCTCGCTTCCTCTGGCAATACTCACTTAGTTCTCTCTATTCTGTGCCAACTTCCTCAGACCAACCGTAGATTTCGCTACACGGTCGCTGCGCTCTGTCGAAATTGGCCTTTGCTGGTCGCAGTCGCTACCGTCACGGCACTCAGCAAACCCGTACAGAAGCCAATCGTCTCTGTGTTCGGCCCGGTTTTGGCATACATGTCATTGCTGCTAGTCGCGTTGGGTTGAGTAAGGCGCAAGTATTTCGTGAATTGCGTAAGCTGGCCAATAACAACCAAGGGGCTTAGGATGTTATTAGGTAGTGTTTGCGCTGCGGGAGTGAGTTCCCCGTATTCAGCCAGTCACTGAGGTCTTCAAGTCTTTGTTGTCCATCAATGGCCTGGAGCTGGGGAAACCGCTCCACGAACTTACCCCAAGTGCTTGTGACCTGAGAAACCGCATCGATGACCCATCGCTTATCCGTGTTGCTAAGAACCACCTCACGTAGCTCGGCAAAGGATTTCTCCTTGAAAGAGAGGGCTTGGGGCCCGAAAAAGGACGGTATATGGAGCCATTGTGAGGCTTGCAAGGTAGGAAATAAGATTATTGTTTTGAACTTACTCTCTTTGACAGAAACAGGGTCTATCTTAAGAATATGAGCAACGTCTGGTAGCGGCTCTACTTGCAGGTCAATTGCATTCTGCAGAGTCCGTCTCTTTCAAATCGCCCATATAGTGCCTACAGAAAGTTCGGGTCGACATCCTGTAGGAGCACGGAGTCTCTCTGATACGAACCAACCCTCTCGGTTCCGAGAGACAAGTCTGTATTTGAGAGCATTCTGAAGATTCGCCCCTACCGAATCCTTCGTCCAGAGGCTAGCTTGATAATCTCACGTCTTCCGCTCTGCCAGCTAAGTAGTCTTCTTCCTATTACGCGTTCTAAGGACGGCACCCAGGGAGTGTATGGACGAGACAGGAATCAGAATCATCATTAGACAGATTTCATAATGAGAAAGATGTTACAGACAGCCAATAACCAACGGACTCAATGCATGCGAGCGTGAAGGATTGTTGAGCATATAATCGACAGGAAGACCGGGCAAAGCCGAGTCATTCATGGCGAATATTTTTGCCGCAGATGTTGCAGCCAGGGCCATTATGAAAGCGAATACACGGCATGCGGCTACAAAGACCAAGCGCGGGACCTTGGCAGCCGGAGTTCCGCTAGAAGGGGAGTCGACCTTTCACCTCGACTTCTCTTTGTCGACCTAGGATCCGATAGAATGGTATGTGCATTAGCAGGATGGTGCAAGTGACAAGCTGGTCTTTCTCTGAGAATATATGTCAGCTCTCGTTATGAATATCATTTGCACGTGTCCAAACCGAGATGCTCTGGATATACACAAGTACAGATTTATATTAGCCATAAGCAGAAATCAATAATCGCATCTAGACAGTAGATATAGGTTTCCCGCCTATACCCGGTTATTCCCTTCCAAGGCACAGTAAGCTAACGAGAAAAGACACAAACCTCGCTGCATTACGGCAGACTCAAACAACCAGCCTTGAGCTTGTCTTTGACTTCTCTTTCTGCCATGGCTTCACTAGTGTATCCTTTGGCAGCCAACAGTCTATTTAAGGTGCTCATCGGATACAATAAAGCAACATCTATGCCCTCGTCACAGAGCAGAACTCTTTAGCATTCCTTTATGTATAGATGTTTTCTATTAAAGACAAAGCGTATTACGCTATAGAACTCCTCGATTGCAAAATTATAAATCCTTATGCTCATCATGCCTTCCCTCTCCAGGCCCAACCTTCCAACTCACATACATCGACAGAATCTCGTTAACTAGTTTTCCACCATCAAACCAGACCTCACTGCTATCCAATCTGCACCAAGTTTCTCAATCTCGTCCTCCACCGCAAAGATGTCAGAGAACAACATTAGGCAAGATTTTAACCGCCAGGGGCCAAGCCAACAGGGCCGGAGTCCCGCAGCCACCAATACAGGTAGTGGCCGGCTTTGGTCAAACTACACCTACTCCGGGCAACGCTGGGGGGATAGGCCCAAACACCCCCGTTCCCCTCCCGCTCCCCTCTCGGCTACCAGTAGGCTGTTGTACGAACGTCCTCCACCCGCCATGGCCTTAATTCAACCTTCACCGGATCCCCTGCGTGTCCCAAGCCATTACTTTACACCCGGTCCCGCGGCGGCCCAGACGGTGGGCAGTACGACCTCGAGCACTTCGAGTGCGGCTTCTACGCCAGCGCCACGACGGGAGAGTCGTGGTGTGCTGGAGAGGGAGGCTTCGAAGTTGTCAGTTCGAAGGGAGAGCGGGAATGTGCTTCGTCAGGCGCTCGATAAGCTTGGTAAGGGGGCCAAGGAAGATAAAGGGAAGGGAAAGGACTCGGCAAAGTAAGTCTCTCGTGTCTTTTCATGGTATATGACTTTGGTATGTAGCCAGTCACTCTTTTTGTTTTGTTTTCGTTTCAGTCTCGAGTCAGATCTGCGTTTGTAGCAGTCTTCAACAACTGCTGCTTCCTAGCTAGTTTTCTCAATTATCCGATTTTTCGGTTTCTCTCTGTGCAACAATGTCTTCTGTAAGGATGGGAAGGATTCTACTGTGGTCAAAAAAAGTTACGTAGGCACTCCTCAATTCCAGAACTGCTCCTTTAGGAATATTACTATACCTCTACATTCCTAGGATCTCGGTCTCGTGTGCAAGTGTACTGTCTCACTAGCATCGTCAGGCATCTCCCTCACCTCGAGTATGAGCTCCATCTCAACATACCCAGAAGGACAGCCCTCAATAAAAGCTGGCCCACATCAGCGTCGGGCTCATGTGCACACTGTTCTCAATAAATAGGCGTGCCATCTCGATGTTATTTGATAGATCGCCCACACCAGACCGGGCGTCGATGGTACTGCGGATCCTTATGGTGTCAGTTAAACTTTTAATGCTTCCCAATGGCGACATGGTTTCGGAGACGGCCGACATCTTCTTTTCGTAGAGGATGAAGTCATGGTCGTCGTCCTGCGAGCGAGAAATTCACTAGCACGTATGCCTCCTGGGACACCCGTCATCCACTTGCAATGACCTTGCCAACTCCAGAGTCGCATTTCCCATTAGGCGCCAGGTACGAGCCTTGTACTTCGGACTCTAGCGCCGGAAAGTCCCAGGTGGCAGTATCAGACTCGGCATCTGTACCGACATGTTTTCAATTCCAGACATGTCTTCGCCATGATTCTCATTTTCGATGTTTAGATTCTGTTGCGTCTCAAACTCGTCGCTGTTCACAAGTTCGACTCATTATCTTACTAAGCAGGTCTATGTTGCGTCTAATGTAATTCCCGGTCGGTTCGTGAATCCCGGTCAGTTCGTAAACCTCCAAAAAATCCGAACGCGCCAGCCACCACCAACTTCAACCGACCACCACGCCACGAAAAGCGCGTAAAACCAAACAAGAATTGATCAATAAAGAGGGCAGTATCCAATGCGCGAGAAATAATTTAAAAAGCAAAAAAAATTCCTAATCCTTGTCAAGCTGTATTGTTTACAATCTACCTCCCCTAACCCTATATGATTGGTTGAAGGGACTTTAATCTCAAGCAGAACTCTGCAACTACAGGCATAGGCTATCCCTGTGCCAGGAAGAGGTATTGGTAGCATGGATAGTATTACTTGATATACATGGAGCGCCCCCCAGGCACTTCTAAGTACAAGATATGGCACAAATTATACAGGAGGCTGATTCCTCTACTCCCCCTCAACTAGTTAGAAAGAACTAGGTTACAGAGTTTACCAAGCACTGCCCAGAGATTAAAAGCAGGTTTGCTTGAAAGATAAATTGCCAAAGAGCTTTTGCAGAGATCCTAAAGTTATTGGTAAATAGTTTACTGAGTTATAGAGGGTTAAAGCTCAGTAGGAGATCCAGGATAAAGATATCTATAACTTTGATAAAACTAGCTTTGCTATGGGACTTATTGCAACAATAAAGGTGGTTACTAGAGCTGAAATGCCTGGTAAACCATGGCTTATCTGGCCAGGGAACAGGGAGTGGGTTACAACTATTAAATATATCAACTCTATGGGGTGGTCAGTTCCCTCTACTATCATCTTCAAGGGAAAGGTCTATATAGAGGGATAGTTTAATAAAGAAGCAATCCCAGGCACTTGGAGGATTAAAACAAGTACTAATAGATAGACCTCAGATAAGATCAGGCTTTGCTGGCTTTAAAAAGTCTTTATTCTAGCTACAAACAGCCATTCTAAGGGGGGGTATCAACTCCTTGTTCTATATAGCCATGGAAGCCACTTGACACCTGAATTCAATTATATATATAAGGAGAATAATGTTGTGCCTATCTACATGCCTTTATATTTATCTTACCTCTTGCAATCTCTTGATGTTGGTTATTTTAGTCCCTTGAAGAAGGCATACTGCAAGCTTATAGAGTAGAAAGGGCAGTTAGAGTATACCTATATTAACAAGTTTAGTTTCCTGAAAGCTTATCCAGCAGCTTACAAGGAAGTCTTTATAATAGAGAATATTCAAAGCAGATTCAGAGCAACAGGGATAGTCCCCTTCAACTCCAATATAGTATTAGATAAGTTAAATATAAGACTATCAACTCCAACCTCCACTCCTAGCAGAGGGAATACTGCAATCCCTTCCTCCCAGCTCTGTACGCCTTATACAGTCCACCAAACACATTAAAAAGCTTCCTCAGTTAAAAAGTGCTAAAGAATGGCTCTAAGAGTCCTTTATCCCCTTTCAAACGAGTATTTGATAAGCTTGTAAAGGGGTGTGAGTTGGCCATGTACAATGCTGCCTTGTTAGCCAAAGAAAACTCTGGTCTCCACGCAGCTATTAAGAATAACAAGTAAATAAAGAATTGCTCTAAAAGCCAAATAACTCTAATATATGGGATTTCAGTTCAGGAAGCTAGGGATCTTATTTTGTTGAGAAATAAGCAATTGGAGGCAGAGGGGGGTGGTGCTAGTAGAAGTGCTATCCCAACTTCAACAGCTCCTAAACATGCGCTACCAACATATTCTGAATGTAATATTAAGGGGCATACTAGAACCAGAGGTCCTAGTTGGCAAGTCTTTTAGTTTATCTAATTTAAATTGCTTTTGGTTGTGCTATAGAGCTTTAAATTTGAGATAGAATGATTTTTGGAGGGGGATTTACGAACCGACCGGGAATTACGTTAACTAACACTGACTGACCTGCTGACTATGCCTTCCTAAAAATGCAGTCAGGTTCATGGTATGTAGGGCAACCGCTCTTGTCGACGTCGACCCCTTGTCCCAAATGATGTCCTTTCCCCAGGTCATAAGACTTGATATTACAAAACTTAAATAAAGATATGTAATAGGAGAGTCGATTCTCTGCGCTCATGAATACAATTACAGAACAGTTGGGACTTGTATAACCACCCATGCCCACTACATCAAATTGTGTGTAGTCAACTGAGACATGAAACACTCTTAATCATATTACTTATCTGCTTCTACTAAGACGTTTGTAGACAGCAACCTGAATTTTGACTGTTCTTTCAGGTGGCAGGGCAAGTCCATTCTTCCGAGATCCTAGCGTCCGTCAGATGAAGCCACCTTGCCCGTAACTGCGGCCGTAACTGCGGCGGACTGTTCGGAGAGAACCGAAATAGATGAATCTTATATTTGTAACTAGTATTTTACGTATTTATACTAGCGGCTTAACAGTCAGCCGTCCCACCCGTGTCAGGATCGTGTTCAGCTCTGGATCACGGGCTTAAGCGAATCTGAGGCTAAAGTGTTCCCTAATAGTCAGACCTCAGCCCCGGTTATCGGAGAGAATGCTTGCTTATTTAATGATACTTCGAGCTCTTTCTCTTTAACAGTCTGCTGTCACTCTTAATTCTGAAAGGCATGGAACGGCTTCAGAAAATGCCTGAACCGAGAAGGCCAAGGGCTGGCACTAAGAAGTCTCGCATGGGCTGCCGTGCGTGTCGGTAAGTTATGCATTTCGTCAGTTGAGAGGACTCACAGCTGGCCATCCTAGTGAGCCTGCTGATTTCGATCTAGAGCGCGCCATATCAAATGTGATGAAACGCCTAACTCCTGCAAAAACTGCACAAGCACGGGACGTACTTGTGACTATGATCTTCAGCGACTCCCTCGGTCAGGCAGAGTCGCCGCAGTCAGTAGCGTCGCAGATAACCGTCAGACATTCCCCTCGGCGGTCCAAAGCTGCTTTCCCTGGGCTATAACGACGGATGAGCAGCGGTGCTTCGCACATTTCAGGGACCATATGGTCCCTACACTCTCCCAGTTCTTCGACTCGTCGCTCTGGCAGGACCTGGTCCCCCAGATGAGCCACTCGGAGACTGCGGTATACCATGCTGTTGTCGCTCTGAGCGCCATCCATAAGGACTCGGAGATTCACGGTCCACCATTACCTGGACAGAATGTGCACAATGACTGGCATAGATTTGCGCTCGAGCAGTGTGGACGGTCATTTACGCTGCTCAGTCGACGGTGTTCATCGCAGGACCCGCAGTTCCGTGAAGTTATGCTCCTGTGCTGTTTGCTATTTGTTCTCATGCAGCTGCTGCGCGGCCAATATGATGATGCCTTCCAACATCTAGAGAGCGGGCTAAGAATTCTGCACGAGGCGAAAGATCGAGGCGGATGCGAGCGTTTTGTTCATCCCTGTGTGGTTGCAGCATTTGTCAGTCTGGAAGTCCAGTCTTTGCAATTTGGAGTCCATGGAGCGTTAAGCATAGGCTATGAGGTTGAGCAGCCGACGGACCGCATGGCTGTTCACGGAGGATATCCCAGTCTTCAAGAGGCACGCCAAGCGCTTGATCTCCTCCTGGGGGCAACATTTCGTTTCCTTGGGCAGTGTGGAGAGCTATCAGAAGAGGAGATATACCTGGATTATGGCTCCATGCATCACAGACAACTGTGGCTCCTTTCGCGTGTGACTGTTTTTGGTAACCGGCTGGAGCGGTTCTGCTTGGGCAGCCGGCTCAGTCAAAAGGAACGACGCGGGGCAGATCTACTACGCTTAGTGTATCAAAGTCTGAGTCTTCCGATCAGGACGGCCCTGATAAGGGACGATGCTACTCTAGACTACTATATTACGGAGTATGAAGCCCACCTTTCCGCCGTTGAGGACTTCATGAATAGGCACCCCGGGCGGCCGACTGTCATATTGAACACCGGTATCCTGCCATCTCTGTACTTTGTGGCCATGCGTTGCCGAGATGATCGAATCCGACATCGCGCGATCGCCGCCCTCCGGTCCTGGCCGCACCGCGAGGGCTCGTTTGATTCCCACTGGCTTGCCTTTATAGCTCTGGAGCAAATCAAAGCTGAGTCCCGGGCCCAGCCCGAGCTGGACGGTATGATTCGCCAATCATGCTACTCTCTAGCTCGGACAATGGGCCGTTGGCCGGGTATTGGATCGAACTACTCTCTAAATGATGCTCTACGCTCGACAAGATGTATGAAACGTTGGCCTTGTGTACAAGCTATACAACAAACCATGTCAAGCAGAGTGCAGACGACCAATTAGCTAAGTATGAGATCAGCAGCCTTGTCGGCGATGGCATATACTAACGCCTGGTAATGTGCAGCCACCGGTAGCGGCAGGACACTTGCATCCACGACCCTCAAACCCTCCACGCCTTTCACCCGAAGAGTAGTGTCAACGACTTTGCCCATCGCGGCTGTGCCGCCCGGATGGTAAAACGTATTGCCCCCTGCTTTCACCCGGGCATCAATTTCTTCGTCTGTTGGCTCTGCACCAAGCGCCTGGAACCCAGGATGCGGCGCTTCCGCCTCCACAGTCTCTTTACCCTCCGGTGTCTCCAAGAGAAGTTTTCCTACCTGCCGAATCCCTGCACGGAGCACGGCGCGATCGAATTCGGTTGCATAGTAGTTGGGATCAATCAGTGGCGCAGTTGTTGCGTCCGCTGATGCGAGAGTGATCCGGCCTCGTGATGTCGTAGCCATACCTAGGACGGCCGAGGCGATATGCGTGCCATCCATCGGGATCTCTACGCGCGAGACGGCCGCCCCTGCAGGTGCATATACGATGAGCGTCTCTACATGACAAGCATCAGGAGCAAGATACGGATGGCTCCCTACATCGGTTGCTCCGTCCTGATGAAGGGCCTGGACGAGCTCGTTGCGCGGAGCCTGCACCGTGGCAATCCAGTCACAGGGCAGTCCCATGCCGTATGCTAGACTGTCCCACAACGGTGTACCGATTGATAACCCCTTTTCTGGGTGTCGCAGTCTCCACCACTGCACGAAGGCAAAATGATCGTGAAGGTTCTGCCCGACCTCTGGTGCATCCGCGACAACGTCGATACCCAGCGTCGCGAGCTCATCCTTTGGGCCGATCCCAGAGAGCATCAAGATTTGGGGGGTACGATATGCCCCTGCAGATACAATGACCTCCCTATCAGCAAGGAATACTGGGCCTTGAACCACCTGCACTCCCTTTGCGACTTTCTTTCCCTGTTGGTCTTTTTCGATAAAGATTTTCTGCACCATCGTCTCTGTCAAGGTCGTGATGCCCGACCTCTCTGAAATGTTGAAAACCTCAGCCGTAATCTGCCGCCGGCCCTCACGCCAATTCTCTACCAGCTCTCCCAGCCCAAGTGGCGAACCCGCATTCGCATCTGGTACCTCCTTCACACCCAGCCTCTCCCAAGCGCGTCTCAAAGGCTCTCTCAGTGGGTATATTCGGTACGCACTGCTCCCCGACACAGAGACATTATGAATCGGCCCGGAAACCCCATGTGCACCGGTCTCAGTACCCTTGCAATCCAGGCAACTCTCCATTCTCTTGAAATAAGGCAGCAATGCTTCATAGCCCCAACTCTCATCACCAACCATTGCCGCCCACCGGTCATAGTCCGCCGCATTTCCGCGAGTCCAAGTCCCGTAGTTGATTGCGGAACCGCCGCCCAGTGCTTTTGCCGCACTGTTATAGCACATTCGGTTGTCGAGGTGGGTTTGAGGGACAGTGGTATACGCCCAGTCTAGCGGCGAGAAATGCGCACCGAAGCATGCGAGCGGATACTCAGTCAGATTGTGTCCGGCGACGTTTGGACCAGCCTCGATGATGAGGATTTGGAGGGAGTGATTCTTTTCGGAGAGCCTACCGGCGAGCGTGCACCCGGCAAGGCCACCGCCGATTATGATATAGTCGAAGTGTACTTCAGACATAGTGCTTGTCTTTAGATATTTCGGATCATTTGGTCTCGATGAGTCGTTGGTGCTCGGTCTATTTATCTATTTCTCGACGCAGGATATTATATTGCGACGATTCCTCCCGCCGTCCCGAACACGATCAAGCGAATCAACTCAAACCCTTTTGTCGAATTTCAGCCTCGAGTCCAGCAGCTCTCCAAAACATAACCATGATCACGTCCACCTATTGAGTATCGACCACTATACTACCTCGAACACGACCTGACCAATAAGGACGCAGCCCTCACGTAGTCTTTAAATATATTTATCACCCTGCAGCGGCTAGCCTGTGATCTCACATAGTGAGGCTCTCGTGGGCCCGTGGAACACGATGCGACCAATAATACGACGTTTTAAGGAGGGGTCAAACTAAATACACTACTCTGCAGAGTAGATACATACCCCTTCTAAATTTATAAATTACAATAATTAAAGGTTGTAATTTATCCGGGACACGTAGACCGCTGCCTAGTAGGCAATCCTCAAAGGGTGCTGGAGAGGGTCAATACGATCTAGCACCTACGACACCGCCGTTCCCCACGGGGTTACTTGGGCTCTATTCTCCTTGTTTTTAAACGTCTAGTATGGTTCGATAGCTACACCGGGCTTCCTCGTTCTAAAACTATACAAAACTGTCGTTACAGCTCGATAGACTCTAATTGCTCGTTTAATGCTATTTCGCTGAGGCTTCAAATGGCTCTATACGACAGAGATTTATAGATCAGGACAGCCGCTTTAACTGAATACTCAATGACCATCCCCCTTCTGATAACTCTGCTCCAAAATTCTCTTCCGCCCTAAAACAGCGTGCTTCACATGTTCTAATTATATTAACTCGGGGTAGACTACATCTCAGTATCCTGTAGTTAGAGACCCTGAAGTGCCTCCTCTATAAATTGTGTTGTTGATGACAGCTTTAATTTCTAGCCCGTGGCGAAATTAGATGTGTGTAGGCTTGCTGGTGAAAGACATTGAGTATGGGGTATAGCTATATCATTTCATCCTGCGATTCCATCCTGCTGATATGTCTATTGTCATATTCTTAGGGCCACGAGCGTCATTTAGCGCCTGGTTCGTTACTGCTTCCTCAACGTAAGTATCTCCGGCTATTCACGGTCGTAGAGTCCAACTCTTGAACCGTCTGCGTATGAGCCTCCAACTCAGACCGTTGCGAATAGTATGCATCGAGCTCTCGAGCTGCCTCCTCGGCAGAAAGCTCCCCAGGCCTCTGGAGCTTCATCTCGGAGTCGAGCTTTCCAGGGATTTGCTCCAGGGTGCTCTTCCTGGCCTTTTGTCGTCGCCATATGAAGAACCAGATGAGCCCGGCGACGATTGCTGCACCGCAAATACTACCGACGACCCCTCCCGCAATGGCTTCTTTGTTTATTGACTTCCTGACCTCTGGAATGTTTGTGGAATTTACTGGTCGAGAAAATAGGAGGCTCATCGTAATGTTGTCATAAGAACTAGGTACTTGGGACGCCGCAATATCATCGGCCGTGGCGGAAGGAATTGAATAAGTTGACAGTGACGGCTGTTATCATAAATTTAGCATGCATCAGCCACGTTTCTAGCCCTAACTTACGTCGAATACGGTGCGCACAACTTCCGACTGTGCATCGTATAAGAAAGCAGGAGTGTCGTAGCAGCCGGCCGCAGCGTCATTTGCCCAAGCCTGGCGACCGCCAATGCCGATGATCTGTCTGCCATACGACTGGCATGTGTGAGACATTCGACCTTTATTCAGGCCTGCTGCTGAATACCATTTGAACGAAGGGATAGACAAATATGACCTGTTTGATTAGCATGATGCAATCGTGGGCGTAATGGGGAGCGCATACACATCGGCCATTACTTCCTTACTATCAAAGTCTGCACCGCCAATAACATATATTTGCCACGAGTCGGTACCATCCTGGTGGACCACTGAGGCACAAAATTGAGTCCGAGGGGCCACTGTACCTGTGGTCGTTTGGTTATACCACGTTTGGTTTGCAATGTCATATACGTAAACGTAATCCCATGAGTTCTACTTCATTAGTTTGCAAACTACCAGGCGTGGGTGAACGCACCGGAGAAAGCTGCGCATCAATACCGTCTTGTACAGACGGAACTTCGCCTCCAAAATACAATAAAACCCCTTGGTGGAGAGTGGGAAGATAGACCAGCGCACCCTGCTGTACTGGGGTGAACGGGGCGTCGAGCAATGTATACACTTCTGTAGTGGTGTTGAACTGGATCATACCAGTTGCGTAGGCCCTTGTATCGTCCGTGATTGAAGGCGTGGTATCGCGACTTTGATACCCACCAAGCCAATACGCTGCTTGGAGTTCGGGGACATTCACGTATGCTTGATAAAGTTAGCCTAGGGCCAAACGAAGGATTGACAATATGCCAGCGTACCGCCATCAACGAGGCGCACGGGTTTAACGCTTGACATTTGTACCTGCCACGAAGCTTGGGAGATGCTGTATGCCCAGGCCCCACTATCTGTTGAGGTAGAATTTGCGCCTCGTCCGCCATAGTTGAAAAGCGTGGTATTGGCGCTGTTCGACCATAATGCTTGGTCCTTGAGTGTCGGGACATCGGATGGAATTAGGGTCATTTTATAGTTCGCCCCATCGTCTAGGTCGATTCGCGCGGAGAGGTCCAGCTCGACCAGGTAATTGTCTGACACTGTTAGGAAAGAAAATTACTGCGATGATTCTCATACTTGAGGCGTTGTTGTCACCAGGAATGATTCCACCATCCAGGCCGTTCATATACAGGACATCGTTAGCGATTACGGCTAGAGTTGTTATTCTCTCAGCTTAAAGGACACCTGTGAGCTAGGCAGCTTACCGCCGAACTTCCAGCTACGACAAAAGCCACTGGACAAGTCAGAGAGAACCCTGCGCTTTGCAACTGCCTGGACCGCTCTTGCTGTGACAAGCGTGCTAATTGGCATCAGCAGTAAGAGCAAAGGCGAACTCTTTAGAGTTGCTACCATGGCGAAGAACCTGCACCGGAGTAACCAGAGAACAGTTCAGGAAAGGGAAATGAAAAAGGAGGGAAGGGGGAGCAACTTAAGGCGTTTACAGGTCGGCGCTTAGGAGCAACATGGGGTGACAGCACGTGACAAGATATGAGTGTCGGGGCATACTGCCCTCCAGTACCGCCTGCCCCTGGGGTTCGACCTCAATTAGTCATCATTTAGTAAGCTAGTTGTTTAACGTAATCCACCACCGAGCTGCCCACCGAGCTGCGCGGCCAAATATAGAAAAATTATGTTTAGAAATATAAACGAGAACTGCATGGCTTCAGACAATACAATATTATAATTTCCTATCTGAATAAAGCAGCACTATCTATTAGTACATAACAATCTATTATGTCCTGTCTGGTTGCAGTTGCTGCAGGTTGGTGGCCTATGCTGCCTTGGTACCTGTTGGGCAAGTTCTTCATATTCTCGAGCCTTTTGCTGTCCTTCACTGCCTATCAGACTCCCACCAGTCTGGATAAAATATTGTGATGTCTTCTGCTTCTCTTTTTAGTATTTCATACCTATACAAAGTTGCTGGATCTCTTGCTGTACTAGAACAGTATTCTGCATAGTAATCTCTGTATTTTTGACAATCTTATCTACTACCTACTCTATTGTACTAGGAGATATTAATTAGCAGCTTTAAAGATATTAAATTTACTACTTCTGCTTTTCTAGCTGACATAGATTTGCTGGAGTCTTGCCTATACCAAATGATTAGTTACTTTCAGAAGTAGATAGTGGTGTTGGTATTTTAGGCTTTGATAACCTTGATAGGACCTTCTCAGGTAAGAGTAGAATAAGACCAGTTACTGCAAAACTACTCTGGATGTTTAATAAAGATATAGAGCATTCAAAAACAGAGGGGAAGATATATAGGAAATCTTCCTTCTTGATTAAGAAGATCCTATTTTCCATCATCTTTGCATGTGACGAGCTACGCCCGAAGTCTTGATTCGAGCATTGCCCGAATTGCGACGAGCCGGTCCACTAGGAACCGACTGCCGATTAAATCTTTGGTCCGGGATAAGCCATGTACAGGCCAGTTCTCGTATGATTGTTGCTGATTTCCGGAATGACGAATCAAGGTTGACACCAACGTCGGTCCGTGACACATATAGGAAGCTCGATGGTCACTGTGTTTTAATTCTCTAGCGAATTCTTCTAGTCTAATACTATCTGTTAGTACCAACGACTCTAGCTCGTGACATTGCAGTCTATTTGCCATAGAAATACTTCAACAGTGAGAAGCAGGTCACATTAAGTAGTTAAAGGCGATGAGATAAATGAGGAGGCATATATAATGGAATAATCATCCTTTCTGTACAGAATTTATCAAATCCTGCAGCAGCATGACTGCTATGGCTATCCAGAATTAATAGGCAATATCTTCCAACTATTTGTGGAGCTGTATGAATCTCGAAGCAGTTTTGAAGCTAGTCCAAACCTAATTTATCATTCGTCCACCCATTCTTGCTAACACTGAGTTAATAGTTGCTTAGTATATTATCATACTACTGAGATTAATGGTTCTCTGCAGCCAGGATAATATATAGTGGTAGAGCCTATCTAGATATATTTACTGCAATAATTGCAGTAGTCTACTCTCTATTCCCAGGCTGAACAGCTTTGGCGCGACTGTCTCTTATATCTGCTCTATAGATAACCTTTGCAGTTAATATTATACCTATCTAAAAGCCAGTTTCATCCATATTATAAATGTCATCCTTAGTAATCCCATACTTCTTAATAGTACTGGAAAACTGGCAGAACTACTCCTAAAATAGCTCAGGATCATTACATCTTGCTTGCTGATAGTTATATTTTTATATATATTTAGAGCTTAGCTCTGCATGTCAGTTAAAATAATAATTTACCTAGTTTTCACTAACTATAGGATTCTTTGACAGAGATAATCATGCTGCAAGTAGAAGCCGCGCTAGGTAGTAAATAGTTAATATCTGTAGAGGAAGACCACACTGACCTATATTAATAATCTATTTCTTCAATGTTGATTCTTCAAGGTCTGTCAATTTTCTGCAATTAGCAGTTACTTCTTTCTGAGAAGCTGTTCCATTGAGCCAGGTCATCAAAGTTCTTGGTAGTATGTCAAATGCCTTTGCAGCAGCAGTTTTTGACATAAAAAGGCCTGATTTATAAGTATTAATAGCTAGCTTTATACAGTCTTCTTTTGAAAGCTCAGCCATGTTTTTGTAATTAAATAATGAACTGGTAAAGGGATAGCTGCATTATTTGGCGGTGACCGCGCAGCTCGGTGATGGATTACGTTAGATAGGCTCGCCATACCGGCCACCCAATGAGACAACAATCCATCTCTTCCCACAATGAGTGACAAGAAGTTGTCGATCGGAGATGGCCTCTCCTTACTAATCAACATACAGCACCTCGCTCGTCCGCTTATTTGATACATCACATCGTCTATATGACAGGTCACATCTGCTTATACAAACTGAACTATCTACTGATATCGAGAACATTCTTTTGAAGCCTTTTGAAAGGCATAAATAGCCTATACAGATCGTAGTTAGGAGATCAAGACCTTCAATGCAGTCGCTCATTACAGATATCAATCACATGATTAAAAATCGACGCTAGCAACCACCTCAATAGCCGACATGTACACGGACAAACCACGACAAGGGGAAAAACAGCACCCCTACTGCTCTAATAACTGATCTCTTACACTTGGCTCATTGCTCATCCCCTCCACCCCATGGAGGTGGATATCTCCCCCCCAGGCGGAGCCCGCCCGGCGACTCCGCTCCTGGGTGAAAACTCTGACCCCCCCTCAGGACCTACCACCCCGACCCCCCTACCCCGGAACTCCCTGAAGAGAAGGGCCTTATTCTCCCCGCAGAAGACTCCCACGGCAGCTCCAGTCCCTGTATCCCATATACCACAAGCCCTGTTAATCTGCGAACAGGTCGGCATGGTAGCAGATGACCAGCTAGCCCTTCTTAATGATTGGAAACTAGCCATGACCTCCCTTGCCAAAGCTCTAGATCTAACTGTCTCCTCCCTACAGGGCCGCCCAAGAGACCTGGCCCGGGGGCTTGCAGCCAGATTTGTCACCCTTGCAAAGCAGGACTCCCCTCAGCAGATTTCTTAGATGCCTGCGGTTGTACCCCCACAGCCACCCAGGTAGATAGAACAGCCAAACCATTCTCCCACTCCTGAAGCTTCCAAAAGCCCCCTGAACAGGCAAACCTCGCAGCCTACAACCTGGGCATCCCTAACAGCTCCAAGAACTGGCCAGGGGAACTGGCAAACTATTGCCCCTGACCACCATATACAAGCCAAGCAAACAGCACAATGAAGGCTGAAGCAGTTAAACAAGACTAACTACCATATCTTCCTCTGCCTCCCGGCCTCCTCCAGCCTCTAAGCTATTAGACTACATGGTATCTGGGTTACCCTTGCTGGGAAGGTTCCAGACAGGATCACACAGGTATAAGTAATATCAACCAGGTATATAATCACTATAACAGAACAGGGCAAGGCTTTCCTACTATCAGAGAAGGCTACAAGCCTAGCTGGGGATAGGTACTTTAAAATTCTAACAGAGTACTACCAGGTTATTATCTCCTAGATCCCAAAACAACTCTGGTCCCTGGATAGATAGATAGATATAATAATTACAGATATTAGCATGGAAGCAGAGCACATTACCAGTATTAAGCTACTTATGGCTAAGCTCTCAAAATACCTAGTAGAGAGGGACTCTATCACAGCAGTCATAGCCTTTCCAAAAAAGCTATAATACCCCCTGTAACTCTTTGGCTTGTCTGGCCTATCAAGGCCTACCTGCCCCAAGCCAAGGCCTTTGCAATATACCTGATGCTACTGCTTCCATGATACAAGGGCCTGCTACTCTAGTAACCAATACATCTCCTGCAGATCCTCAAAACCAGATCATAACTGCCATGTATAGTATATCAACTACTGCAGCCTACATGCAGCAGACTTCCTAAAATACCCAGCCAGACCCCATGTCCAGAGGAATATTATTACCCGCCTCTTGAAGGATGCTCTAGCTGCTATCTGCAAGGCTGGCCAGCTTGCCTTCTAACAGGAACAGAAGAAAGCTGAAAGTTCAAAACAACAAGCAGACAGTACCTAAACTACAAGCCAGCCTACAAGACAGCTTACCCAGGAGCTCTTAAACCAAACCCTGCCCTCCCCTGAACTATGAAAATTCTATAAGCTAATATAGGAAGGGGGGGCGCTGTACATGACCTGCTACTCTCCTTTGAAGCAGATATTATCCTTGTCCAAGAACCTTGGACAAATACAGCAAAATACCTAACCAAGACCTACCCATGATATCAGCTATTCAGTCCCCCAACCTGATAGACTGCCAGGCCCAGAACTCTAATATATATATAAAGGGATCTCCCAGCCTATTCCCTCCCAGAACCTATCTCTCTAGATATCACCACAATCTACTTGGCAGGCCTTACTATTATTAATATTTATTAGCCCCCTAATAACCCAGTTGCCCCTGCTGGTACTGGCTTAATACCCTCTATATTTTCTATACTCCTAGGATATACCCTACTAGAGAACACCATCCTAGCAGGAGACTTTAATACCCGGCACCTATTCTGGCAGCTAGATACTAAGTCTCATACTGTCATACCTGGCGCAACAGGACTATTAGACTGGCTTGATGCCCACAAGCTAGAACTTTACCTCGAGCCAGGCACCCCTACCCATGGACCAAATACCCTAGACCTAGTCTTCTCTAATATACTACTAAGGGCCCTAGTGGAAGACCATCTAAAGACTCCAAGTGACCATGCAACAATTGGAATAATACTGGAGCAAGACAAGCCTTCCCCTATTTACAAGCTTGGCTCTACTAACTGGGAGAAAGCCAGAACCCTGGCAAGCCTGCCTGACCTAACTCTACTAATTAACCTACTAGCCAAGCAACTAGTCCAGATATCCCAGCTAGCAATTTAAGGCATATCAAGATATAATACTTGCAGACTCCCCAGGACCCCATGGTGGACTCCAGAACTAACAGACATACTACACCAAACAAGACAGTAATAAAACCCTGACTATAAACAGCTCTGGAAGGCTATTATACAGGCAAAGGCTAAATACTGGAAGCAGCAGATCAAACAAGCCATAGTGCCTATAGACATATTCAAACTTGCTAAATAGATTAGATATCCAGACCAGCTTGCTGCCCCTCCCCTAAATATACAAGGGGCTCCAGTCTCTACCCTGCAGGGCAAAGCAAATGCCTTCCTTAGTTACCTCCTAGAGAAGGGGGCCCTGCTTCCAAATTAAACAGAAGAGGGACCCCTAAACAAGCCCCTGGGCCTAGTATACCTGCTAATAAAAGAATACTGCTGGGCTGCTCTCTATGCCCCACCCCTGTCTACCCCTGGGGAGGACAGACTTGCTACCACTGCCTGGAGGGAGCTTTGGCCTGTCCTAGGAGATATAATTACATAACTATACTACAGGTATATAGAGGAAGGCTGCTTTCTACTAAGCCTGAAGTCAGCAAAGATAATAATATTACTAAAACCAGGAAAGAGGGACTATACCCAACTTAATACTTGGCAGCCAATTAGCCTCCTCTCTACCCTAGGAAAAGGCCTCGAGCGCCTTCTAGCACAACAGAAGAGCAATTCAGGCAGACCTGCTAGCCCCCTGCTACTTTGGGGCATTGCCAGGATGCTCTGCCATTGACCTGGTCCAGGTCCTTGTATACAGGGTAGAGGAGGTCTTTTAACAGGGAAAGGATGCTTTATTACTCCTACTAGATGTAAAAGGGGTATTTGATACTGTTATATACTAACAGCTCCTTTCTTACCTATACCTGCAAGGATGGCATAAAGGCTTACTCTAGCTACTTGAGGACTGGCTTACTAGCTGCTCTATATCTATTTATATCAAAGAAAGCACTGCTACAGTACTAATCAAAGGTAGACTCTCCCAGGGATCCCCCCTATCCCTAATACTCTTCCTACTATATACAGCAAGAATAGTATCTACCCTAGAGAGCTCCTTCTGCTATGCAGATAACATAGATATATTATTAACTAGGAATACCCTGGAAGAGAGCTCACAATAACTAGTAGAGGCCTATAAGCAAATTACTGTCCTAGGGACAGAGACAGGCCTCCCTTTCTTAATAGAGAAAATAGAGATATAATACTTCTCTAAAAAGTAACAGCAGCATCTCCCCATAGTTACTCTACCTGGTATAGGGGAGATTACACCATCCCTATATACATGTTGGTTAGGAGTTCTTCTAGATACAAAGCTTACTTTTAAAGCCCACAAATTTGGGTCTTTAGCCGCGGGAAACAACTTGCCCAGTACCTAAAGAGACTTAGCAATACCCAGTATGGCTGTCCAGTGGCCTCCATGCATATAGTAGTTATACAGTGTGTTCTCCTAACAGCTCTGTACAGGACAGAAGTCTTCTATACAGGAAAAAGATAATAATAGGTTATTAACTCCCTGCTCTCTCTCTCCTGTACAGCAGCCCTGGCTATTATCCCAGCCTACAAGACTACCCCTACTGCAGCTCTGCTCCGCGAAGCAGACCTACTAGACCTAGAGGCTTGATTTAACAGCATCCTCCAAAGGGCAGCAGTAAGATATATAAGCCTTGATATTAATTACCCAGTTGCCCAAATAGCTGCAGAGGCCACCACGAGCAGGCCCAAGACCAGGCTTAAAAGGATCCTCCAGCTCCTCCTTAGCCCCCTGCCAGAGCGCACCATAATAGGACTGCCTCTCCCTCCCCTACACATGCTTCTGACAGACAACAAAGACTATAGCCATGCCCTATTACAGATATCAGTATACTTAGACAGCTTGCGAACTGGCCAAGGGGCAGGATATAGCTATGCAGTCTACTTTGGCCCTATCCTGGTAACCAAGGGACATGGCCCTGCCGGCCCCAGGACAGAGGTCTATGATACAGAAATCATGGGTGCTGTAGAAGGCCTACGCGCAGCCCTGGGACAACCATGTATAGGTTACTCTACCTAGCTAGTTATCCTCCTAGACAACCTAGCAGCAGCCTCCCTGCTAGCAAGCTATAGGCCCACTCTGCATAGGCACAGACTGTCAGAGTCCTTTGGCCAGCTTGCTACCCAGTAGTTGGAAGCTCCCTCAATCCTAACCAGGCCATGGAAGCCCCTCCAAGTCTGCTGGATCCCAGGCCATTCTGGAATTGCTGGGAATGAGCTGGCCGACAAGCTAGCTAAGCTAGGGTCCTCTATATACAGCCCTAGTATCCCCCCATCCCCTGCATGCCTATGACAGGAGGCAAAATAGTAGCTTTGTACAGAGACATATACAGCATATGCTAGTAAGGCACCCCAAGCCTACAAAACCCTGAATATCAGACCCCATACAAAAGAAAGCCCCTCCCGCGAGCACAAGCTGCCCCGGTAGGTACTTGGCTGACTTGTTACTGCCTGTACAGGCCATGGAGACTTCACAGTATACTACCAGTATTTTAACTACACAGACTACCTGGAGAGCTGCTCCTGTGGCAAGGCAAAGATCCTAGTATACTTCTTCTTCTGTCCATATACCAGGAAAAGCTGGAAGGATAGATGGAGATATATAAGAGATAGCCTGTTAAAAATAATAGACTGGCTATTAAGCATAGCTGCCAGGGCTGAAGAATTTAGCTGCATTGTACAAGAATCATCCTTTTTCAAGGATATATGCCCAAACTGGGCCCGCCGGAGTGCTTGACAGCGCAACAGTCCACACATCTACCTGGATTCAGGGTACGGCCCCTCCCCCCGTCTATAGGTAGTCAAAACGGGCATCTGCCCCCAGAAGACCTGGCCAGGGCAGCGCCGGATGCTTCTTCAGC